>CAUYRT010060834.1:0-126923 GCA_963574885.1 Lepilemur ruficaudatus
GCTTGGAATGTTTTAACATAAGGAATGGTTATCAGAGATAAGCCACCGGACATAGATTTCTTATGCAAATTGAGGACCTGCAGGTTTGTCTTGCATACCCTTAGGCCTGTCAATGGGTCACAAAGGACTCCAAGAAGGGAGTGGGGCATGATGAGGCATGTCTGACCTCCCTCCTGGCAGACAATTTTAGGATATTCCTTTGGCCACGAGGGGGTCCATTCAGTCAGCCGGTGGGGGGGATCCTTAAAATTTTATTTTGTTTCACAGGGTGTTGAGCCAAAAGACCTCGACACCTGAGCAGACGTCCCGTTAACTGCCGCAGTCCCTCAGCTCCCAGCATGGCCACCTGGCGAGGAGCCGTCACTTCCAGCTGGTGTCCAGAGGTAAGTTCACTGGTTTCCTCTACCAAGGTGCGGTGGTCACGGCTCCAAGCACCTGGCCGCCCGGCTGCCACCTGCTCCAGCTGTTCAGGGAAACAGGTGCAGGCCTGGGGTTGTCTCTGCCGTCGCGTGAGGCCCGGCGTGGGTGGGAGGCCTGTCGGCAGGCCCTGTGCCAGTCCAGGGGCTCACGTCAGTTCTCTTTCAAGTCCCATCTAGAGGTTTTGCTGTGAGGCCAAACCTGGGAATCTCGATTTGACAGAATTCTGTCATTCTCAGAGAGATTCTTAGCTGTTCTTCAGTCTGAGGGGCTGAAGGGCCAACACAGCCTCTTTCTGATCCCAAGCCTCAGTCCTGGCTCCGGGGGAGGGTGCACCCAGACAGTCACCTCCTGCATGAGATCTGTGCCCCGTGGGAGACACTTGGTATCTGGCTTCTCTGAGCAGTTCAGGACCTGGACAGTGTTTGCGACAGAGTCCTCCTCAGTGTGGCCGATGTCAGTGACTCATCTACACAGCTCAGGAGAGTCCTGTATCTAGTCATAATTCTCCTAATTCTCGCACCAAAGCGTTTCCAAGCAAACGAGGACTCTCTCTAACCCAGTGGGAAAACCGTCCCAGTAAGCCGGGGCGTCCCCTGCGTGCCCGGGTTGGTGCACGGGAAGGACAGTGCGTGGAGGACCCGGGTGTGGAGGAGGCAAGAGAAGCCTCTTCCAAACAGGAGGCTGAGCTGTCTGGCACCGGCAGGCTGTCGGGTCAGCGCTGCGCACAGGTGGGGACCGTGCATGGATGGATCACGGCCTCATCCGCTGCCCTGACGTCCTGAGCAAACCCACGTTATCCATTTGGTTTCTTTGGTGGCAACATCCGGCTCAGTCTTTCACCATCCCGGGGGTCCTGGGGGAGCGGCTTGCTGGCGACGTCTGTCCAGGGCGGTCAGGGTCTGGTGTCGGCCACAGTGGCTGCCCTGGGGCCCTCGACCTTCCTCTGCTACCTCACACCTCCAATGACCTTTTATTCTCAGGAGAGAATCTCAACTAAGAACCCATGAGGGGAAGAAAAATCACATTTTCTCCACTACAATTTCAATGACAACAGGAACAGGGAGTATAAAAAGTGGGAACTATGAAATAAAATAGCATAAATAAAGCCTAATATTATAATATAAAAAAAATGTTAAACTTTTCTATTAAAAGACAGAATCTTGATATAAAAGCCAAATCCAATAATGATTGGTCTACCAAAAACACACATAAGCTATAAAAAAAGAGAAAAGTTGAAAATGAAAGAATGGAGAAATAAAATACCAGGCAAATATCTAGAACAATCTAGGGTCAACGTCTGAGTATCTGCCCAAATGGAAGCTGGATGTCAGCACAGGGGTGAAGAGCACAGGCTGTCCACCCGCCGACACGGCCTGCACGGCGACCAAGCCGCAGCCGCCAGCCAGCAGGCAGGGGCCGCGGGGATCTGCGGTGACCCTGCGGTGCCGGTGCAGCCGCCCTCCCCTCTGTCCCCAGCCAGGGCAGGCTGGCGGGGAAGCTGGGGCCTGCTCCCCTGGCACTGGCGGGGTGTGGGGCAGGTGTCGTCAGGCCGGGCCTGGACCAGCCAGCAGGAGGGCTCAGAAGCCGCCTTCCACAAGCAGTGACCCTCATCCATCTGCCTCCCCCAGTGCCCATTTAAGGGCTCATGATTAAATTGGATTCACCTGGATAATCCAGGATTGGCTCCTTATGTTAAGGTCAGCTGAGTAGAAACTTAATCAATTTGCAAACTTAATACCCCCACCCCCACCCCCACCCTGCCATGTAACACGACACAGTCATGGGCTCCGGGGATTAGAATGTGGACGTCTCTGGGGGACTGTCATTCTGCCTGACACATACAGCAAATCAGACAAAAAGAATCAAAGATGTTCAGGACCCGCCAGTGCAGTAACCAGGCTATTAGGTGTGTGTGGAACCGTACCGCCTGTCAGTAGGGAATACACTTCTACTCAAGCAGACGCGGAATATTTGCAAAAATAGGCCATTGAATTAGGTCATAAAAGATGCCTCAGTAAACCCCAAAGCATCAGTGTCACGGGGATTATGAATTCTTACCATGCTGCAATACATTTAGAAATTAACATTGAACGATACCCAAGAGAATCTCATATGTTTGAACATTTAATAACATTTTACTCAGTAATCTTTGGGCAAGTGGAGACCTTGAGAGAAATGAAATAAAATTTAGAACCGAATAGTAATGAAAATACCATATGTCAAAATTCGCAGGACACCGTTAAGATAGTACTTAGAAATACATAGTCTGAAATACGCTTCTCAAGACATCCGTGAAACCAGAACTGATCGTCTGGTAAGTAACTGAAAAAAAAACAGTGTAACAAATTAAATCCAAATGAATAAGAAAAAGGGAAATGACAAAGATGCTGGCAAAAATCAATGAAATAGAGAACAATAAGCCAAAGGGAACACTTTGAAAAGATTTGTAAGATATATTGATTTTGACAATACTGAGCAAAAAAAAAAAGAAGATACAAATAAAAATAAATTGAAAATAGAGAAGTAACATTAATATAGACAGAAGGGATGAAAAGTCATAAGAACATTATGAGCAGCTATACTCAAAAATTTGAATTCTAAGATCTGTTCAAAGAAAAACAAAATGCCCAGATTGACACCAGAAGAAAACAGAGAACTTGGACGGGTCCGTGCGCACCTTGCCCCAGAAGCCTTGACAGTACGTTGTACCAGATGTGAAGGAGCAGTTCACGCTTGTCTTAGACAAAGTGTCCTAGAAAATAGGAACAGGGCAAAAGGCTGTGTAGGCTCGTTCTCGGATGGTCTCAGCTCCCACTGCCCGGCTGCAGGGGGCGCCATCCCTGTGCCCCGTGCTGCACCCAGGGCTAGGAAGCAGCGGTGCACGGAGCAAAGATCTACGTAAGACACCAGCTGGCCGTGTCAGTGGTATCGTCCCTAAGCTGCACGTGACAGAGCAGTGCCTGTCTCCGAACGCAAGGGCACACAGCAGCGAAGTCTGCTAGTGTGATTCCCCCGAAAGAAGAGGACATATCTCAGTCAATGCAAAAGGTATTAGACATCTGATGAGGTTCAGCAGCTATTAACGATACAAGCTCAGCAAACTGAGGAGACACCGAGCTTTCTTAACTCGAAGTTTTATTACTGATGTTCTGGCTGAGTGTATAAGGAAAGCAAAAGAAATAAAAGTAAAGATTGGAAGGGAAGAGAGAAACTGTCATTACCTGCAGGTGACATAACCTTGCAGGAAAGGCCACCAGCATGAACAGCCACAGACAACGTAGCAAGGCTGCCAGGCACAGGGTGAAGTTAGAAATCAGTAGCCTGAGTTTCGGCAGAGACACGGCCAGCCGGAAGGAGCAGCCTCCCACCGTACCAGAAGAAAAAACTGCGCAAACTGCAACTTACCAACTTTCCTTGAGCCCATCAGAGCACTGAGGTCACAGGACAGACATCAGCCTGCAACCCGAAGACAGACAGGCACCTGCAGGACCCAGGCATTTGCCTACCCAAAGGCCAAAGCAGACAGCAAAACGATAAAACTGGAAATTCTGTAGCGGACTGTGAAGGGCCGGCAGTGGGCAGGCGAGGCAGGTGATGCCCTGGAGCTGCAGAAAGAGGGAAGTTCCACCTGTCCAAGACTTTTCCTCCAGGAACCCTACCAGGTGCCCCAGGGAAGTGGGGAGAACGTGAGCAGGGTGTCCTCCTGGTGCTGGCTGGGGGAGGGGCCCCCATCCCAGAGGCTCGGTCTGCAGGAGTGGAGCCAGGAAGGCTGTGGCTGCGGAAGCTGCCACAGTGCCCCACCTCTGGCCGAGGGACAAGAAAACCTGTCCAGGCAGGTGTGTTTGGGCCCAGGTCACTCCTGCGGGAGGCGCTGAGTCTGACTGATGCCGGCCATTGCCTAGTTCCTGACTGAGGTGGGGGTTACACAGGTGTTTGTTCTGTGACCACCCATTTTTCTGTGCATTTCGGTTCTGTGCACCTCTGTGTACGGGTGTCACGTTCGCCGTCCACATTTTTAAGTGTGTGAACTAAAATCCTAAGCCCTCTGCCAACTGAATGGACCCCTCTCGGCCAAGGGGGCCCCCAAACACCTTAAAACTGAGCTCCCGGCCACGACGGGACGGAAGAGGTAAGGCACGTTACACATGTGCATAATTTCCCTTTTTCATAAATATTCTCGACTCCTGCAGCTGCTGAACGCGCACATGTGACCACTGCTCAGTGCAGAACCTCTCTGGTCTGTCCTGTGCAGCGCGTGTGCCCGGCCCCGGCCAGGGCTCTTCCCAGCCTGCTGGAACCTGATGAGAGATAAAGCTCTCCTCTTTCCACAGCATAAACCTTGTTAATTTTTTTTAGTTAGCAAGCGAGTTATTCAATATGGAAATGAACTAAGAATATAATTTACAAAATCTGTGAAGGTGGGAGGCAGGCGTGGTTGGGGAGGTCCGAGGACGCAGTCGTCATCCTCCCAGCGGGAGACCACAGGACCCGAGTGGGGAGCCAGGCCCGACACCAGGTGGTGGCACCGCCAGGGGCAATAGAAGTCTCAGGGCCACCCCCAACTCCTTATGCAAAAGACTCAGGTGCCTGTGAAAAACAGGCCCCGAAGATCAGATCATTTTTAAGGAAATTTCTTGCAAACCTCATGCAAATTGTACCTGTGTCTCGCACCTAAAGCCTGTTCAGTTCCACACTAAATGCATGACAAGTTAATCTCCAAGTGACAGAACAAGAGACAAGACAGAATCAGACACTCTTCCACCTGCCCAGGGACAGCTCCAAAACTGATGCCACCTCTACTCCCTTATTTTATGTAAAATGTACATTCCTGGGCCTCACAAGAATGTAGCCACTTTGCCTCATCAGCCCCCACTTCTTTCTGTTGCCTTTAAAACACGAAAGGTTCCAACTTCCCCTTCGGAAAAACAGCCACATCTTGTCTGCGGTTTGTGTTTTTCCCAGTTGTGTCCTCAAAATCTTGGCTTCATGAACCTCTCTGGATCGAGACTTGTGCCTCAGATCACTCACTTGGGTGGATGACATTAAATATTATTTCTCATTGAGGGGGAAGTAGATAATAGTACTTGTAATATAAAAATAGGACTAGACTTCCTAGATACACAATTATAATTTGCAGCAGATTATTAAAATAGAAAAATGTTTTTTTTTTTCCTATACAATGTGACGGCTGTCAAATAGAAGGAGGAGAAGATTAACTGTGTCTCTAACTATTGGCTAGAACAAGAACCAGCGGGCTGGGGAGAAAGGTGGATTTTGGCTCTGTGTAAGAAAAGCTGCTCCGCAGGGAAATGGGCTGAGTTAGTGCAGTGGCGAGCTTCTCATCGCGGCAGATGCTCTCTGAGAGAGGGTTTCAAAAGGTTAGGTCCTAGTGTGGAAGACCCTTTCAACTCTGTGATATTGTGTTTCCAGTGTTGTCACTTTCGTGCCACATAACAGTGACCTGAGAACTGTTATGTCCCTTCTAGCTCCCTGAAGCAACATCTTTAAATCACTGAAAGAAAAAACCCAAAACACAAAAATAAAGACCTATCAAACTCGAATTCTAAACCTAGCAAAATTTATTTCAAAAACAAAGATTTTTATCAGATATAATACCTGAAAGAATTTCTCACCAGCAACCTGCACTGTAAGGACATTAACGGGTGTCTTCCAGGCAGAAGGAAAATGATGCCAGGCAGAAATCTGGATCCACACAGAGGAATAAAAAGTCCTGGAAATGGTAACTATACAGGTAAATATATAAGATTTTTTTAATATATAAGTACCTTTTAAAAATATAAGACACGTGATTTTTAAAACAATAACAATGTAATGTGGGTTTATAATATATGTCTAAGTAAAATGTGTGGCAACAGTACAAGGGCCAGGTGGAGAGAGATGTGAGTAAACTATTTTAAGGTTCTTGTACTCTGTGATGTGGTATAGCACTTGGAGAAAAACTGTGATAAGTATATAAACCCTAAAACAAAAATAACAAAATAAAAAGTTACAGCTAATAAATCAACATAAAAATATTAAGTAAATCCTAAAGAAGTCAGAAAATGAAGAAAAACGGGATAAAGAATATGTGGGACAACCAGAAAACTACATGATAGACTTAAATCTAAATATATCAGTCATCATGTTGAATGTAAATGGTCTAAGTATCTTAGTTGAAAGGCAGAGATTATCAGATTAGATTTTAAGACCCAACTATATGCTGCCTACAAGAAATGAATTTTAAATATGACACAAATAGATCACATATAAAAGAATGGAAAGAAATAGACTATGTCAACACTAATCAAAAGAAAGCTAGAGTGGCTAGTTAATACTAGGAAAAGTATGCTACCAGAGATAAAGCAATTTCATAAGGATAAAGGAGCCAACTGATCAGGAGGACATAACAATACTAAATGTTCAGGGACCTAACAATAGAGTTTCAAAATAAATGAAGCTAAAATGGGTAGAACTACAAGAAAAAGTAGACAAATTCACAATTATAGTGAGTTACACAGGTTGTAAGATAAAAGATTAATATATACAAATTGTATTTTTGTATGCTAGCAATGAACAACTGTGAACTGAAGTTAAATAAAACAATACACTTAAAATAGTACCAAAAATATGAAGTACTTCAGGATAAGTATGGCAACAGATTTTTAAGACCTTTACACTGAAAACTATAAAACATCGCTAAAAGAAATTAAATGATGTAAACAAATAGATATATTTTGTTCATGGGTCAGGTGACTCCATATTATTAAGATGTCAGTTATCTTCAAATTGATCAATAGGTCTAACACCAATCCAAAAAAAATCCTGGCACATTTTTTTTTGGTAAAAATTTTAAGCTGATTCTAAATGGAAATGTGGAAATTCATATGGAAATATGAAAAGGACCTAATAATAGAATAGCCAAAACAACTTTGAAAAAGAACAGTGTTAGAGGACTAACACTACCTGATTTCAAGCCTTATTATAAAGCTACAATAATCAAGACAGTGTGGTGTTGGCACAAAGATAGACAAAGAATCCAGAAATAAACCTGCACACATACAGAGAGCTGACTTTTTTTTTTTTTTTTTTTTGAGACAGGACTCACTCTGTCACCCAGGCTGGAGTACAGTGGTGTCATCATACCTCATTGCAGCCTCGAACTCCTGGGCTCAACCAATCCTCCTGCCTCAGTCTCCAGAGCAGCTTGAACTATAGGCATGTACCATCATGACTGGCTAATCTTTTTAAAAAAGTTACTTGTAGATACCGGGTCTTGCTGTTGCCCAGGCTGGTCTCGAACTCCTGGCCTCCAGTGATCCTCCTGCCTCGGTTGGGAACTGACTTTTGACAAAACTGCAAAGGCAATTCAGTGGGGAATAAAATCACAAAACTTATAGAAGAAAACCAAGTAGAACATCTTTGTGACCCTGGATTAGTTAAACATTTCTTAGATATGACACTAAAAGTACAATCAAAAGCACAAATTGATAGTTTGGACTTCAACAAAGTTAAAAACTTGTACTCTTCAAAAGACATCATTAAGAGAATGAAAAGACAAGCCACAAACAGGAAGAAAATATTTGCAGAGCAAGTATCTGTTGAAGGACTCATGTCTAGAATTTATAAAGCATTCTCACAACTCAACAATTAGAAAACAATCAAGTTTTAAAATGAGCAAAAGATTTGAACAAATCCTTCAGCAAAGAAGATACAGATGGCAGATAAGCACAGCAGTGGATGGTCAACATCCTCAGTCACAAGGGAAAAGCAAATTAAAACTATGATGAGGTACCACTGCACACTCACTGGGGCGGCTAAAGTTAGGAAGACTGAGCATACCAACTGTGGAGGACTTGCAGTACTGGAATTCTCCTGCGCCATGGCGAGACTGTAGCATGGTACAACCACTTTGGAAACCAGTTTACAAGTTTCTTAAAAAGTTAAACCTCCCCGTGCCAGATTTCTGACCCAGCCATTTCACTCTTGTGTATTCACCCCAGAGAGCATGTGTGCAGATGTTCCTAGCGGCTTTATCTGTGTCATCCCAAACAGGATAAGCACGCGGTGGTACGTGCACATGGCAGAATTCACTCAGCAATGACACAGAGGGATTGTGACATGCTCGTGGGGGACACAACAGCCAAAGGAGCGGGAAGTCTCGCCTGACAGAATGTGCAGGGCCTGTGTACTGTGAGGGAAATGTTTTCAAATAAAACTCTAGAAAATGGAAACTGATCTAGTGCCAGATATCAGACCACTGGTTGCTCACAGAGAGGAGAGACCCAGCAGGGGGTGCAACGGACCACACGGGACTCAGGGACACGTTAATTACCTTGACTGTGGCGATGGTCTCACAGCTGTGTGCTCACGTCACCTCCATGAAACGTGAAGTTTATTGTATGAAAATTGTATCTCAAGGAAGCTGTTAAAAATACAGCTCTAAAAACAAATTAAATGACAGGCACCAGATACTCCTCCATCACCAGGAGTCTGCAGCGCACATGACAAATGCGCCTCAGTGGCACGCGACCATGGCAACAGGAAACGTGTTCTGAGTCTTAGGTGGTTTCGCCCACCTGACGACCCTCCGAGACTGGCTTTGCTTAACAAAGTCTGCAGTGATGACATCCGCAGGACAGCGAGGGTCAGGAGAGCTGAGGGTGAGGGACGGACATGGGGTGGCCCCATCTGGAAAGAAGGGCGGTCCCCACACGCCTGCATGGCTGACTCCACTGCGCCTGCCGAAGTCTGCTCTCTTCTCGGTTTCTGCTGCAGCTGGAGCGTCACACACGCTCCACTTGGCTTTTCTTCAGAGAGCCACGAGCAGCCATGCAAGCCTTGCACTGTGGCAGAATGCTACTGTAGCAACTCTAAAATACCTGTTCCATGACTCAGAAGAGAAACTTGAACAAAAGAGAAACATATTATTCCAAAAGTTGTTAAATGCATATTCAAATGTATTATTTTAACTACTGAGAAAAATATTTTGGAATGCTTCAATATAACCAGTGATAAATTGCCAACTCTTGACTTGGAGTATGTGAAAGATGCCTTCTTTTCTCTTCTTCAAGTTTATTTATTAGATGCCTGAGAGCATATGCAGATAAACAATTAACAGAATATGTAATAAAAGCAATAAAGTGGTGAAATCAGACAAAATTATTCTGACAGCAAAATGAGAACCATCACACCAAAAGTACTAATTTGTTAGGAGGAAGAGAGAGATGAATATGTTTCCCCAAATTTGACAAATAAATGTTTATACGACATTGTCAATGATGAGTTGTGAATCCAAAAGAATCTTTTCTAAAGTTTTAATAATAAAAATCTAACTATGGCCAACCATACTATAGGAAAGAGTAAATTCTTTCTCTTTGTAGAAACTATTATGAAATTATCATATGAAGGGGGATTAAAGAATATGAGGTCACAAATGGCAGCAAAAGAATGAGATAGAGGCATAACAGTTAATGGAAAATATTTTGTTATTTTCCTGGATTTTGTGAAGCTGTGGTTTTTGTGGCATTTTAAAAGATACAATTTGCTATGTTTTATATTCTCATTCTAAATAAATATCTACATTCGCGCCAACATTTGAATTCACAAATTTAGATCCCCTAACCCAGACCTGCTGCAGGCACAGTCTGGCCTGGTCTCTGCCCTGAGTGCAGGGCTCTCCCCCACCCCAGTAGAGGGTGTCCAGGAAGAACTCGCAGACAGGGGCGTGGCGGGTGGGCGTGGGCAGGGCTGGTCTGTCAGAGCTCTTCCCCACCTCTGTGGGCCCAGCCTGCGTGGGAAGTTTGCTGGCCCCAAGGGCCCTCTCCGAACTGGACGGAGCGCACGCAATTACTTAAGACAAAAGCAGGAAAGTCGAGGCCACTGAATCAGGGTTCCACGCAGCATAACGTGTGACCGTAAGTGTAGCAGCACGAAGCGATGCATGTTTATTAGTTTACCGTTTCTAGGTCAGGAGTTGTGGGTGTCTGCTGTGGGGTCTCCCCAGGCTGCAATCGAGGTATCCGTGGCTGTGTTCTCACGTGGAGGCTAGACCAGAGTGGGACTCACTTCTGAGCTGCAGGGTGTTGGCAGAATTCACTTCCTCGCACTGTAGGACTGGGGGCCTCAAGAGTTTGCTGTCAGCTGGGAATGCCTGGGTTTGCTCAGAGAGGCGGCTCCACAGCAGAGGGCCCACGTGGTCAGTCCACAGGCAGCTCATGGCGTGGCTGCTTGCCTCGTCAATGCCAGCAGGAGGGCTGGAGCGAGCTGGCTGGCAAGTCAGGCTCCCAAAATGTTGCAGAGTCACGGGAGTGACAGCCTGTCATTGCTTCCACATCCTAAAGGTTAGAAGTCACAGGTCCTGTCCACACTCTGGGGGGAAGGTCCCCAAAGGCGTGAGTGCCATGAGGGCTAGGGGCCCCTGTGGCCTGTCTACCACAGTTGCAAACTACTCTCTGTGTAGCCTGTCTGCTGTGTCCCTCCATAATTCATGTTCAAACTCAATCCCCAATGTGACAGCAGCCAGAAGTGGGCCTTCAGGGAATGGGTCAGGCCTCGACGGCTCCACCACATGGGTGCATGGGGCATGCTCTCGGCCACTTGCCCTTCCGCCTTTTTTTTTTTGAGACAAAGTCTCACTTTGTTGCCTGGGCTAGACTGCCATAGCGTCAGCCTACCTCATAGCAACCTCAAACTCTTGGGCTCAAACGATCCTCCTGCCTCAGCCTCCCGAGTAGCTGGGACTACAGGCATGCGCCACCATGCCTGGCTAATTTTTTCCATATATATTTTTAGTTGGCCAATTAATTTCTTTGTATTTTTAGTAGAGATGGGGTCTTGCTCTTGCTCAGGCTGGTTGCAAACTCCTGACCTTGAGCGATCCACCCACCTCAGCCTCCCAGAGTGCTAGGATTACAGGTGTGAGCCACCGCGCCCGGCCTCCTGCCTTTTGGCCACATGAGGACAGTGACAAGGCCCCCTTGGAAGCAGAGAGTGGCTCTCACCAGACCCCGAACCTGGAGCCCTGGTCTTGGACTTCCAGCCCCAGGAACTGCAAGCGACGCATTTCTGTCTGAGAATTATTCAGTCCCAGGTATTCTATTACAGCAGTAGGAGCAGACTCAGACACAATCCCCTGACATGGGGTGTCCCCACAGAAACAAAGCCCTGGACACACTCTGTATACATAAGGATAAGGTCAGTTTCCACTCTGCGAGCATCTAACTAATGCCATCAGAGCCAGCAAATGGGTCCAGACCCCACCTCTGTGCTCTGGGAAGCACAAGGCACAGGGACCTCAAGGGCTCTGGGTCATTCCCTCGTGAGTGGCAGAGCTTGGCCTGTGGCCCCAAGCCAGGCACCAGCACCTGGGCTGGTTGGAGACACTACCATGAGCTTGCAGAGACCACCAGACACAGTTCTACAGCCAGATGTGCACCGCACCGCTGGGCGCCTGCCCCTTCTCACCCACCAAAGCTTGAGAGGCCACAGATAAAGCAGCTATGGTTGGAGTCTCTGTGGACCCTGGTAGACAGTGGCTGGTTTACTGGAGTTGCAGGGAAGCACAGATTGGAATTCACTAAGGCGGCAGAGATGCCAGGTGTTGACGTTATTGTTGAGAATACAGAATCGCCACTAGAGGGCAGACTGCCACCACTCCAGGCACTCAATCACCATCAGACGCTGAGACCCAGAGTCCCCATAGACAGTCTTCCCGAGGCTGCTCCCCTCCTGCCCCGCGCCGGCTGCTGTGCGCCCCAGACTCGGCGTCAGGATCCGCCCCAGAGCCGGCCTGGCGGAACCCAACCTGCCCAGCCCCTGTCCCGTGTCCCCTTCTGCTTGCCGGGTCTCGGGAGGGCGAGTCTCTGCGTCCGGTCCTTGGACCAGGCTTCAGTGTGGCCTGGACACCTCTTTCTTTCCCACCACGTCAGTTTCTCAGTGGGACCTCTCAGTCCTTCCTTCCAGATGCCCCCAGAACCCAACGCCCCCACCCGTCCCAACTCCCACTGCTCCCGCCTGAGTCTGACCCCCACCAGCCAGTCCTCAGCACCTCGGTGGAGCCAGTGGCCACCACACTGTCATCGCAGGCCTCTGCCCTGCCTCACCAGATCCGTCCCCCAGAGTCTCCTGCAGCCCCCACCAGAGCTGGCAGGCTGAGCCCTCCCCCCCTCAGGTCCTGTCCGCCTGCACCGCCTGGGGGCCCTTCCCATTCCCCTTCTCACGTGGTATTTCTTTTCCAGCACACCTGTCACTTAGACCAGTCACCTGCTGCCCCTACTGACGTGGGTGCCTGTGCCTTCCATGTCCCTCTGCCTCCTGGGTCCTGTGTCCTCATCCTGCGGGAGGGAACTGTGTCGCTAGGCTGCCTCACAGTGCGCCAGGCATCCTGCTGGGCCCATTCCTGCTGCTGCACAGTGCGCCGTGGGGGCTGAGGACCTCCAGGCATCCAGGCGGCTGTCAGGGCCCTCAGGCCGGTGCACAGGGTGAGTGTCTGTGGCAGGCCTGGGCAGACAGGAAGGGGCCCAGCCACGTGGATGCTGCGTCCAGCTGGGAGCCTGGGACAGGCCGTTCTCTTGGAGCTGCTGACGTCCCAGAGGCGACTCCAGAGGGAGGTCCCAGGTCGCTGTGCATTGCTCAGGCCCCACGACCTCCCGGGGGTCCCAGGTGGGGAGGTGGTGCCCGAGCCCGCAGAGCTGCAGCAGCAGCCTCTGCAGTCCCCACACAGCCCAGTGCCGCACCCTCCTTCCCAGGCGCCTGCGCTCAGTACAGCCCCCTTCCCCCAAGGCTGGGTCCTTTGTCACCAACCACGGGGGTGGGGGGGGGGAGTGTCAGGGGCTGCCAAGGTGGGCTCGAGCTGCAGCCAGGGCTTCTGCCTGGAGGGGGCACACTCAGGGCAGTGAAGGTGACCAGTCCAGACTTTGCTGGGCCCAGAGGACAGCACCTTGGCGGGTGGGTGTGGCCATGGCGCCCACAGCAGCAGCAAGGGAGGCAGGTCTCACACATCAGGGGCTGGCACTTTGGTGTCTGAGCAAGCACTGAACTTCCATTTTTACCATTTTAAGTAGTTTTGCCTAAGTAAAAATAAAAAAGCTTCTGCAAGTTGGGGAAAGAGGCAACAGAATTTGAGTGTGTGAGAAAGAACCTGAGCTCCCACGAGCGGCAGCCTGGTCTTGTGGGGGCGCAGGTACGTAGGGGCTTGAGGTGCTGGGTGGGGCAGAGATGAGAGCCAGAGCCAGTGGGGGCCATGACGTTTATTGAGCTCCGAGGGCGCAGGGGCCTTCCTGATACGTCCCTGCTTCCCACCCTCCTGAGACACGCCCGGGAGCAGGCCCTCCCAGCCCGTGACCTCTCAGTGAAGTCAGAGCCCAGCGTCTCCACCACTGCACCCCCGGGCGGAGGCCCACCTCCTCCGAGCCCCCGCTCAGCACCCCCACAGCTTGCAGGAAAGGCACACCCGATCCCAGCACACGCCCTGAGGTGGAAATGTGAGCCCAGATGACACGGGCTCTGGGGCAAATCGAGTCAGCAGACAGGGCCACATGAGAGGAAATGGTCTCAGAGCAGCCGGTCTAGATGGCAGAGGAGGGGACGGTGTGCAGATGTGCTGTCAAAATGCCAAACCGACTCCTAAAACAGACATGTACACTGACACTAAGTAACAACACGTCTAAGTGTCTCATGGGAACACCCCAAAGCATTTAAAGTAACTAAGGCTGCATGCGACGCATGGACAGAGCGGACCCTAAGTAAGTGAGCATTTACAGAGGCGGCCGGGGACGGGGCTTGGAGCTCGCGGAGATACGGATCTGCCTCGCTGCAAGTGTGCGCGTGCGTCGTGGCACACACCCTTTCTGAGCGTTAGGAGCCCCCTCTGTATCTGCAGGAAGGGCGGGTGGTCTGTACAGTGTGAGAGCCGGCCCCGTGGGCTCGCGCGGGTGGTGACGCGGCTGTCGTGGAGCAGAGGAAGCTGGGCAGGATTACAGCGCGCCCATCCCGGTGACCTCGGACGTCAGCCTGAAACAGACAAGGCACAGAGGGAGACAGGTCACAGCATCTTCACCAATGGATCAGGACCAGGACGGGGGCTCCACGGCCCCCTCACAGCCTTAGCTGACCCTATGTCACGGTGTGGCTCATCCCACTCTTTAGTGGCTGGAGCTAAGCAGGGCCTGTCACCACGCAGATCTGTGAGTCGGGCTCGAGTCCTTCAGGTACTGGAGCTCCCAGAGCCCTGGTCTGTCCTGCAGGCACTGCCAGCCTCCTGAGCCCCACTCCCACACTGGCTGTCACAGGAATACATGTGACGTGGCCAAGAACCCCCACCCCCAGCACGGTTCTAGTGGGCTGACACGATGCTATTGGGCAGGTGTGGAGCAGGCCCTGCCCCAGACTGGCTCCAGGCTGGCTAACATCATGTTCCGCCTGGGTCCTGGCCCCGCAGGCAGGGCAGCTGCAGGTACAGAGGGAGGACTGGCTTGGGACACTGGCACAAACCCTGCGAGAGGTCAGGTGGGTAAAGCTGGGGGGTGCCCTTGTCTCCACACAACCCCTCACCCACTTGCCCGGCTGCTAGGAGCCAGGAGGGCCCTGTTGGAGGAGCTCCACAACGGGGACAGGGAGTCACACACCCACACGGCCGTGTCCACTCGGAGGCCCCATCCAGCCCCCTCCCACAGGCCACGTGGGGCTCTGGCAGAAGGATGTCCTTGGGAAGTGAGGCTGGTGTGTTCCTCGCACCAGCAGCTGAGAGCGGTGGAGCCATGTCATGGCCCATGTGGCCACATGGGCGCTGGCTCGGGGCCACATTTGCATAGGAAAAGGGGAAGGAAGGGGCCCTGCAGAGTTCTCTCCTGCCCCAACCCCGCACTTTTCTCTGAGGATGAAGAATGAGGACAGAAAGGCAGACACTAGAGCACCAGTCCTTCTAGGAAGCTCTGCATGCACGAGGGCTGGCTTTCCAGGGTTTGCTGCCCACAAGAGCCGATGTCTAGGCACTTGTCCAGGGCTACATGGGCCACCTGCCCTCCTGGGGACACTTTCACTGTCTGAGTCCTGCTCTTCACTGGAGATGCAGAAAGTGAGGGTCAGGGTGAGGATGGAGAATCCATGTGGAGATTCCCAGCATTCAGCAGGGGCCGGGGGGAAGGTACCGAGGCTGTCAGCTGAGATGTGGCAGCAGCTGGGGAGTCCCTGTGGGGCATCCACGTGGAGGCCTCAGGCGGCTCACCTGGCGTTGATGAGATACTGGGCAAGGCTGATGTTGGCCGGGGTCCCCGTGATGGTGATCTGACGCTCAGATGACCCTTCAGTGGCATTGGCAATTTTGATCTGAGCTCCAGACATCTGCCGAATTTCATTGATTTTGGTTCCTTGGCGTCCGATTATGCAGCCTATTAGCTAGAAAAAGAGGACAGAGGGAATGTCTTAGAGAAGAACCCAAGACCATCCCCCAGAGCACGTGCAGTGCTCCTGGGAGCCTGTGTGTTGGCTGCCAGCCTTGGTCTACAGCCCGAGCCCTGGGCACAGTGCTCCCGAGGGAAGGGGCACAGCCGGCCTCGCGGCTGCAGGGTATCCCCTGATCCAAGACCCGTGTTGGGGAGATGGGGACTAAGGGCCCCACCTCTGCCTGCCAGCCTGGAGCTGCCTCTGCTCAGCACCCTCCTGGTGGAGGCCCGCCGGGCCAAGAGGGCGCAGTCTGGGCCTCGGCACTTCACATTGGTTTCCACGGGGAGCCTGGTCAGGAGAGACCCCAAGTTGGGCTTGCGGGTGCTGTGTGGGGCCCCGATGCCAGCGCTGGCTGAGGCCACATCAGCACCTTTCTGGCCGCATCCTCAGGGTGAGGACAGTTCTGCCCAGAGTGGAAGTGGCTCAAGCTTGTTGAAGAAATGTGTATTGGAAGCCACAGCAAAACCCACTGCTGCCTAAAACCCATCTTTCGATGAACTCAGATGAAATGACGTGTCCAACGTTTCTGTTCACTCCCATTTTGCGAGCTTTGTTTAAAGGAGGATGCAGCGGCGTCCGGCCGAGGGGGTCACCAAGAACGAGGCCCTCCCTGAAGCAGCCCTGGGGTCAAGGCCTTCTCCGTGGCCACAGTTGCCCTGTGTAGGCCCCTCCCAGTCCCCTGCTGTGTGGGGGGACATCTTGGGCCCCCAGTGAAGACTGCAGAGGAGCCAGCCGGCAACACTTGATTTTCACCTCAGATGGAAGGGAATCCCTTCAAGCTCGCACAGGCCAACAGTGAGGGCTTTGGAGCGAGGACAGGAAAAAGAGTGGCCAGACAGGTGGCCGCGAGAGCCAGATTGGAGCCCGCCCAGCACCGAGGGCCCAGAGGGCAACAGCTGCCCTGAGTCTGTTTCTGCTGCCACCTCCTCTTGAGGCTGCTGGTCAGGGGTGTCAGCATTGTAGTGAACCCAGTGTCAGAAACACGTTCTCTTCTTCTGTTCTTATGTGAAGATGGCCTGCAAGATGGTGCAGAGCGGGGAAAATCCACTTCCAAACATGGACACTGAGCCTGTGTGGCGAGCCGCCCCTCAGCTTGGGGAGCACAGTTGCCCTGCAAGCTAGTTCCTGTCCCCAAAGAGACCCACAGTGCCTCATGCCATCTCTACTGGTTACCTAGGTTATGACCGCTATCTCACTAGACCATAAAACCATCAGTCCTTATAAACATCTAGAGACTTCTGCTCTAGAGAAGCCAGAGCTGCCAGCCCCACCCCCACCTCCCCAATCCTGCCCCCACCTCCCCAGGCCCCACATACATCTCCCAGGCTTGCCCTCAGCCCCACCTCGGGGTGCTGCCCACCCCCTCCTTGCCTAAGCCTGTGTCTGGTGCTCTGAGTGTGCCCCAGGTCAGGAGGTGGCTCCCCAGCCTGCGCATGGCCACAGTAACCAGAGACCTTGTGGCCCATCTCTGCCCAGGGCCCATCTCTGGGCAGCACCACTGTCCCCTCAGCAGTGTGACCATGAGTCCTGGTAAAATGCCAACACTTACGAGGGAGCACACTGCCATGCGCTGCCAGGCTCTGTGTTGCCCCTTCTTCAGCCCCTGTGGCAGCCCACTTTCCTTTCTAGCCCTTTCTGCACTGGAGCACAGTGGTGCTTGCTGAACCCTCAGTGCTGACAGCCTCCTGTACTCTGATTTCTGCTCCACAAGCCTAGTGGGGAGTCGCCTCCCCTCAGCACAAAGCGCCTCCCTCTTCTCTCAACATCTGCCTCCACTTTCAAACCCTCCTGGCCAGCAGCGCCCTGGAACTCCCTCCTGTTCCCGCCACCTCCTCCCACACCCTGGTGAGCTGCTCAGGGTGTCTTTCCCCTGGCTGCCAGGGGCACTGCCTCTGCCTCCAGCCTCACGGCCCTCCTCTGCACAGCTGTGGGGTCTGAGTGCGGGTGAGCAGTTGGCAGGCCCTCCACAGGACAGATGCCGCACTGACCACATCGGTGTAACTTCTGAAGCCGTGCCCTCCGCGATCAGAAAGGGAATGTGAGAAGGACCAGCTCCTCCCACCGCCCTGCCCTGGGATTGCTCAGTGCAAGAGAGGAGACCTGTGAGCCGGGCCCTGCAGCCCAAGGGAGCGCCCACCCTGCCCCACTTGCACCTGCCGACCCCCACCCCTGACAGCCCAGAGATCACTCTCTCCTCTCACCCTTGTGTGGCTCCACTATAAATTTAAAGAAAAACTATAGACATATTCTGAAATAATGTGGACCCTGGACATCAGAGCTGAATCACACAAGAATGGCAGTAACACCTCCCCTCCCCTCTCTCTCCCCCTCAAGCCCACAGTCTGACACCTCCGATGCCTGCTCCCAGAAGGCCCTGGGGGTTCTGTAGCTCAGGATCTGGGAGGGGCCAGGTCCCAGCAGGCAGGTGACCATAGGCACCAGAGAGGAAGTGGCCGCGGGCAATCACAGAAGTGGCCATGAGGGAGGCCCATGGTGACTGTCAGAAATGGACCCAAAGGCCTGTGTCCCCAGCGGCTATTCTGTGGAGCCTGAGCCTCACGTTCTTGCAACCAAGTGTCTTTCTGCAGGCAAGCTGGGGCGACCTGTGGACGCCGGCATGATCTAACTGTGGCCAGGAGACAGATATGGATGAGATGACAGGCAAGCGTCAGCACAAATGCACATTTTATCTCCTCCTTTTTCTCCAGGGTGGCAGATGAATGTGGGGGAAGCAGCGGTGACCCCTGCCTGGGGAGGTGGTTCTGTGCTGCTGCTCTTCAAGTTGGCCCAACCTCAGAAATGCTTGTGGGAACCAGAAGGCAGGCAACAAAGCTGCTTGAGCCTGAGTGTCCGAGCGGCTCTGAAGAGACGTTACGGCCCTACGGAGGTGGCCTGGAGCAGGCATCGCCACGAGACAGCTCTTCAGGATGGTCAGTGGCATTGGCCAGATGGCCTCGTGGTTCTGTCCTCTGGTGCCCCTGCTCTCATCTGCCTCTTCTCCTCCTCATTGTCCATCTTCCACACTTAGGACGGGTGATCTCCCTGAACTCCCAAATCTGTGCTTCTGGTTGTTAGTTTCCACAAAGGAAAGAGGCAGGGCTTGCATTTCCTGCCTGGCAGGTGCAACGGCAGAGCAGTGAAGGTTCCTGAAGTCCACAGCTCTAGGGCAGAAAAGGCCCCTGGACGTTTGACCCAGAAGGGGCACAGCCATCACCACAGACCATACAGGGACTCTCCCTGCTGCTCTGGCAGCTGCTGCTCAAGGACACCCTCCACGGTCTCTCAATGGGGTAGTCCAAGGATACAGAGAATAGTCCTCCCTCTCCACCAGTCCCCTGCTTAGTCTGGGGAGGAACTGGCATATAGAGAGGAGCTTGTAAGGCCACGCCCTCAGGCGTGAACAGGCTGACAGTGACATCCAGCCAACTTCAGGTCTGTTGGAGCCAACTCAGGGAGACTCCCAAGCCTCCAGAGGTGCCAGGGCCCATGGGGCAGGTACTGTGGGTGGGTCCACTCCAGAGAATTCCCAGCCACCCTGTTCTTCAATGTTTGACCCTGAACTGGGGCAGTACCTTCTCAGCAACACGGGTTCCCAGTCCAATTCTCAACTGACTTTTGATTAAACCCTGAAGTTCTATTGGCCCCTTTCTTATTTAATATCTTAGGGATGTAAAATCACATGCTTTTTGTGGGCATTAAACAGACTTAAATGGGAAAGGAGGGAGGAAAGAGATGAAACAGTGGGGTTGGGTGGTAAGGCTGTCACTGAGCAGGGCTCCCTCTACTCAAGGGTGGCAGAGCTAACAGCTGCCCACACCTGGTACTTCTGCACACGGACGGGGGGTGGGGGTGCAGGGGCATACTCACATCATTGGGAATGGTGAGCTCGTGAGTGCTGGCTGGGGGGTTGGCGTCCAGACCTGGGCACACCAAGGGGACATGGTTAGGCTGGCAGGAAGGCTTCTCCTAGTCACACCCCAGCATTTGGCTGACACTACACCAGGCCGGGCAAGGGAGGGATGGAGGGCTGGCCCAATGGTGAGGGTCAGCACAGCCCTGAGGCCCAGGACCCTGCGAGTTTTCAGTCCTAAACTGCAACTCAACCTCCTGAGTCCCAGCATTCCTCAAAAGAAGGAAAAAGAAACCCAAGCAGAATGACATTTCACTGTTGTTTTGGGCACATCATGATTTCACTTTGCTGCCACGTTTGTGTAATCTCTCGTAACACCTGGCACAGGCACCCTGGCCAGCCCCAGGCTGAGGGGCAGGGCCATCCAGAGTATCTCAGGGCCTCCATGGAGTGCCCAGGGGACAAGCACGCTGGTCACACTGGCCCTGAGTGCCCACCCTCCCTGTGTTTTGGGAGACCCTGGTTCTGAAGCCCAGTCTGCTCACCGGCGCCCCACCTGGGTGCTGCTGGTGGCCAAGCTCGCAGAGCTGCCTCTTGCTCAGCTTCCGACCTGACGCCATCCAAAGGCTGTGCACAGCCCAGCTTGGATACTCAGGCCCACCAGGCAGGTCTCCCAGTTTGGAGCACGGAGACCTAATAGCCTCACTGAATCAGAAATTAGCTGCTGGACCCAAAGCCAGGCTCCACTTTTCCACGCTGAACACTGAGACGTGGGGCTGGTTTATCCCCAAGCCCACGCTGTTCTCTTTACAACTCTCAGGTAGAAGATGACTTCTCAGAGCTCAGGCACAAGAGCTACTCTGGCTTCAGGAATAGTGACAGTTAAGCCCGCAGCAGGCAGGGAGGGAAGCGCGGTGTCAGCAGGACTCGTGGGCCAGAGGCCGGCTCTCCCCCACTCTCTCCACACTCAGCATTTCATTTCCTCAGCAGGAGGCGGCTCCAACCCAGGCTAACGCTGAGGCCCTGCTTGCCCCTCGGGCCCTACATGGCTCCCAGCCACATCCTGCAGCTCAGGCCAGACCCCAGAGCCCTGGGCTCCACCCTCGACCTCCACAGACCCGCTGAGAAGCCTTCAGGATGTGCCAGAACCCGAGGCCCCCAGGCCTGCTCTGTGGCCCCACTGCTGCCCTCGCCCTCGCCCTTGGCCTCAGCCTGGTCTCCATGCAGGCGGTTCCCAAATGCACCTCAGATGCCCCATGACCCTAGGGAGCTCCCACTTCCTCACGGTGCCCCCTCCCCACCTCCACTCCGTGTTCCAGCCATGCCCCAGCACCCCCGGCCTTGGGCGGGCAGCTGCCCACACTCCAGCTCTCTCCTGACCTCCCTCCCAGGCAGGGACTCCAGGGCGGGTGTGGGTCTGGGGGCACCTAACACCGTGGGGGTGCAGCTGGCAGGTGATGAATGAACCAATCATCCTATGCTGTCTGTTATTTGTCTTTTGTGTGTCTAAACCTAGAGTTTCTGTTCTTTATCTTCTTTCAGTAAGGATGTTTTCAATAAAACAATTATTTGGTAATTCAACTATCTATACACATATCATAAATAGTGACAATTAAAACATCACTTAAGAGATTCCCTGGTGCTGCCTGGGTCATGGACAGGAATTCCTGAACAACGCAGGGCTCAGGGCGAATACAGAGCAGTCACACCGGTTGAACTTGGGATAGTCTGACCAAGGGGAAGACAGTATCAGAATTCTTTTTAAGAGAGCACTAAAATTAAACTAATAACTGAAAGACATACGAGTTTAAGACAAGTGTTCGTCTATTTCAGGACAACATGGCTGCATGGTGAGCACTTTTCGTGTGAGGATGATGATGTTTCAGGCTCTAGGAGACAAGCGGTGCTGCCCTAGTCTAAACCCACGTGCTGTGGGAGGTCTCACTAGCGACAGTCCCCAGGACTGCCATAGTCAGATACTTCTCATCACCCCACCCGATTTCACCCTGCTGTGGCCGCATGTGTGTGCACAGCGGGTCCTGGGGGCCTTGGGGAGGGGAGGGTTGTCACACGGCAACGCCCTGGCAGCTGGAGGGGCCATGGCGCTGGCTGTGGGCCAGGAGGCCTGGGATTGGAGCGTGTGTGGCGTCTTCCTTAAGGGACCCAGGCTCCCGCCAGGTCCCCAGCTTCTGAATCCCAATGCTCTCTCCAGACAGATGAATTTACAGATCTGTAGGCCACCCCACGTCATCCAGGAACAAACATTTTCATGGAAATCAAAAGGGCTGCAGACAGCGCAGCACACGCTGGTCTTTCCCCTTAAGGGTTTGCTCGTGTCTCCTACGAAACGTATTTTACAGTGCAGACCATGGTAAATTCCCCAATACCTGCTCCCACAGACCACGGGTGCACCCTGACTGGACCCTACCATGACCAGGTGCTGTGCTGAGCCCCTCGGATCCCCCAGCCGCAGCACAGTGGGACCCTAGCCACCAGAAGCTACTGACCACACTCGGACGTGGGTGCTGCAGGACAGCGGAGCGGGGCCCGTGCCTGCTCCCCCAGTGGGCTGTTTACCTGACGACTGGCCCATCAGATTTTGAGCTTCTTCGGAGGAGTGTAAAGGCAGCTTTTCTCCTGGAGAGCAAAGAAGAGACAGGTTTAATGTTTTGCCCTCAAGGAGATAAGCACGGTCCCTTCAACTAGGGAAGCTCAAAATATGACTGGCACAGGCACAGCTAAGCCATGTCTGGTGGCCCACTCAGCCACAGCCACAGGCATGGCTCTGCCCCTGCCTCTCTGGGGAGGGACACCCAGATGCCCGCCGCAGCCGGCTTAGCTGTGCCCAGGGACTCCGCCTGCCCCGCCACAGTGCCTGGGCTGGGGACAGGCTGGGGTCCCTGTTTCCCGAGGCGGGCAGGGCAGGGCTGTCCTGGTGGGTGCCACTCAGGATGTGCAGTGGCTTCCTGTAGCAGCGCCCGCACCTACTCGCCTGCACACTTCCTCCTGATGGAAACGCTCCAGGGCCGGGCAAGTGGACGCCCCCAGCAGGAAGCCTCCCGTAGCAGCACAGAGTGCTGCCGGCAAGCGCAGACCCTGGAGGGAAGACGTCTCTTCACAAGCGAGGATGCGGCAAGGCCCACTGTGAGGTACGCTAGCCGCAGTGGGGGACAGACAGACTGACCTCCCCCGCCCGGCCCCACACCAGCGATACTCAGGTTCCAGCTGCACCTGCTCTACACACTGCACTGAGCAAACAGTTCAGAGACAGTCCCCAGGTGAGAAGAGGTCAGAAAAGGGCTGGGTACGTACCGGGGAAAGCGGGGTTGGTCTGTCCGAGGGGAGGAAAGGGGGTTTGCTGCATGGCCAACTGGTGGAGCTTGGTCAACTGCTGGGGTAGGAGGGACACGAGAGCTAAGAAGGTTATTGTCATCGAGTACAAGTCACACCAAATCAAAACGGCAGTAACAGAACTTTGCACAGATAGAGCCATGCGGACACATGGCGGACGCGGCAGACTCAAGGACTTGGCCTGGGAGAAGCCAATGGGGCCCACCGTGCCGGCTGCGGGCAGCACGCAGGTGGCACCGGGAGCCACCGTGCTCCCTCCTTGGCTCCTGGGCAGCTCCACTGGGACCAACCAGGCCTCCCTCACCACGCCGGTGTGGACGGAGGCTGGCCAAGGCCAGTGGCCCTCGGAGGCTCTGAGCCACAGGGCAACGCCAGCTGGGCTTCTATGAGACTCAAAGTTAAGTCACTACTCATGAAACTTGTGCTGCCCCCTGTGGGGTCCACAGAGGGTCCGCAGCACTGCATAGCCCTTGCCCTGGCCCCCGCCCCCGCCTTGAGAGAGGCTTGGCACAGCCCCTCCCAAGGGCCTGGCTTTACCCAGGGGGATCTGGGGGTGTCCAGGACCCACCCGCCTGCTCTCCAGGCACCTCCAGGGAGCGTCTCATCTCCCCGGGACTGCAGGCCGTTAGTGCTGGGAGGGCCGCGGAGCACTGGTCTGGAGGCCACCTGTGTCTGTGGCCCTGGCACCTGCAGGCCGCACCCGTTCCCCCCTCCCGACCCATAGCCACACACTTCCCAAGGGGGCTTTGCTGCAGGTTCTTTAGTTATCTTTTCTTAGCTTCGTTTCTTAAACAAAAACTAAAAATAGCAGAAGGTAAAGGTAAGGTAAATGTGGCAAGACGAAGCCACATCTTGGGAGCAAAGGGAGCAGGCTGAACACCCGGAACCTGCCCATGCTCTGGAGTCCCAGCTGCTCCGCAGAGGGCGCTGTGGGCCTGCAGCCAGGGCGCCAAGGCATGTGCTGGGTCTCAGGACCGCCCGGGGCCAGGAAGCTGCACATTTGGGGAGAGGTTCCTGCTTCCCGACCCAAACACAACCCTGTGCAGCTGCTTGTGCTCTGAGCTGGTCCCAGACTGGTGCCCTCCCCACAGCCAGGCACGTGACAGGATGGGGGTGCTGTGAGAGGCCACCGCAGCCACCACACTGGGGCTGGGGCCACCTGGGAAGCAGAGCTGTTGTCCCTAGTAAGAGGTGCTGACTTCTGAGGGTCTGCTCAGACCCCTCCACGCTGGCCCTGTGGCCCCAGGGGGCTGTGCCATGAGGTAGCATCTCACAGCTGAGCCTCGTGGGGTCTGTGTGGGCCTCCCAGGAGCAGGGCACCTTCCCTGAGAGTGTGGCCTCGGTTGAGATAAAGGCCTGTCCCAGCAGCAGGATCAAGGGGCTGCTCCCCTGCCTGAGCCTCCCTGAAAGCCTTGCAGTCGGGGTGGGGGGAGCGGGGGAGGGCTGGGCAGGGCCAGGCCTATAGGAACAGTGCTCTGGCATACAGGCAGGTCAGCCTGGCCTCTCGCCTCCATGGCCGGGTCCTGGCACGAAGGTCCACACAGACCCTGTGGCGAGCCTGCAGCCTCCCGTCATGCCGTCCAGACAGAACCTTTGGTGCGTGTGTGTGAGCAGCGAGAGCGGGGTATTTGCTGCTGCAGCAGGCTGACAAATACCGTGCGCCTGGCCTGGCCAGAGCACCTGCCTGCCAGGCACATCTCACACTTCCCCAGCCTCTTCCACCTTCTTGGCTGGGCCCTGATCTGAGGACTTGGGCTGGGCCTGCTCGGGGGGACACCTGGCTTCAGCTGTCCAGGCTGGGAGGTGTGAGGAGTCCCAGTGAGGGGACACGCAGACTTGGGGTCAGACTCGGCTTTCCAAGTCCCCTGAAGGGGTGGCAACTGTCAAGGCCACAGCAGGGCCTGGGGGGCCAAAGTGCCTCTGCCTGCCCCACAGAGCACTGGCGACTGCCTAGCTGGACAGTGCTGGTTCTGGTGTGGGCGGCTCCCGCGCCTGCCTGGACCAAACCCTCGTGGGCACCGTAATGGGCGCGGCATGCCCGAGTGGACATGCACTGGAGTCTCCACCAAGGTGCCAGCACAGCCTACCCAGAGACACTGCCCCAGGACACCAGCCCCAGCCACAGCGACAGTTTTGTGCCTCTGGGCGAGATGCAGGCCCTGAGGTGGCTGGAGACCCTGCTCTGCGCAGAAGCAGGTGAGCTCAGGGATCCATCCTAGTGAAGCTTCTCTCCTGGACTCAGGCGCCTGTGGAAAGGGCATGCACCCCACCCACTAGGACCCAGGCAAGATCCTCCATGGTGGGCCAGGCACTCGCCTCCTGGGTACTTGGCCCTCAGCCTCCTGCGGCTGATTTGCACAACCTCCTCCCACCCCGTCACCTCTAGACAGCCCCAGAGCCTTCCTGTGACAGCACAGCGCAAAGGACACACGCGCACATGCCCAGTCACCCGAGGGGTGTCTGATGGGGCCAAACTTACCCACAGGGAAGAGTCCGACAGAGAAGACACTGACTGCAAACCCCCTAGGACGTAGTCAGCACCATCAAAGGACATCAGGGAAGAGCAAGGGCCAGTGAGGCTCAGCTCAGGGCAGAGGGTCACGGCCAGGCACACAGCAGTGAGCCTCGGGGAGGTGGCCCGTGTGGCTGCTGACAACCACTGCCTCTGCTCTCGCCCGCTCCTCACCCGCAGTGGGGCTGGGTGCCAGGCATGTGCTCACATGTCCACCAGCAGAGCTGGCCGTGCACCCCATGAGGACAGAGGACGGAGGACAGGGCCTTTTCTGTTCTGTCCGTGTACCCCCTGAGACCGCACAGCTTTGCCCTGGCCAGTACTGGGGATGGGACTGTGCCATGCCTGGGTCCTGAGGCCAGGGACCTGGCTAGAGTCGGCTCTGACACTGACCCACAGTGTGGAGACGAGTCGCCTGGTCTCGTGGGGCCCCGGCTCCCCATTCTGCAGACAGCACCCATGGCAGTGAGCGGCACGCTGTGGTGTGCTGTCCACACGCGACTCGCTGGTGACCCTGGTATGCCCGGGGCTGTCCCATCCCCTGCGTTCTGGTCCCTCCCCAACCCCAGTCACAGAACCCACCGGACGGTGCAGGTGAAACCCAGAGTCTGGCGGGGGGCTGGCGCCAGCACCCAGAGAGGCTCATGTCCTGGTCAGAGGCAACTTGCAACTTTAACCCCTCCTGCCTCAACTTATTTCTTGCTTTTCACGAAGGAACAGCCACACTGTCAAATAACTCTCTCCCCCTCCCCTTAGGAGGGCCAGGCCAGCAAGGCCACGCCTGTCAGTGCAGGGGAGGGGCTGTGGGTCCCACCTTGGCTCCACCCACACTTGGTCAGGCCGCTCCGCCTCTTTGGGACTCAATTCCCACATTTTTAAAGGAGGAAACAGGACTAAGTGCGAAGGGGCTGTCCACTTTTTGAGATAATTCTGCAGTTTAAAAAAAATCAGACTTTTGGTTCTCAATAGTGTCTCCAAATCATTGAGAGGGCAGGTAAAAAGGAGGGGGAGGGGAGGAGAAGGGGCAGGGAGGGGAGGTATCATATGACACATATTTCTCTGTAACTTGTCTTTTCCAGTTAACATTGTATAGGAATAAAGAACAAATAGTTAAATTGTAAGTACTGGTGAGTCCGCCAGGCAGTGCATCAGGGAACGGTGCCCTGCTACCACCACTCAGGTCAGGAGCGGGCCACCAGGTGTTTCAATGTATTCATACTTCTCCTCCCAGGAAACGCCTGTCTCTGTCTTTTGCCCGTTTTTCTCAATGGGTTGATTTTTGCTGATTTCACAAATCCTCAGGCATTTCAGACATTAATCCTGCCTCAGTTATACACACTGCACAGATCTGTTCTTCACTCTCCTTAAGGTTTCTTTAGAGAAACAGAATTCCAAATTTTAATGTAATCAAATTCATCAATACTCCCCTTTATGGCCTGTGCTTATGTTTTGTTTAAGAAATCCTTCCCTGACCTGAGAACAGAAGGACATTCTCCTGTATTATCTTCTAAAAGTGCTTTTTCTGTCGTGCTGAAGTTCTTGATATGTAAGAAACGTTTTTGTTTGTGTCTTTAAAGTAACGACCCACTTCCCTGCATGGATGAACACGTCTGGGCATCGTGTGTGGACCATCCGTTCTCTCCTGGGGGCTCACTGAGGCCATCACAGGCTGGGCCTCCCACCCGGGTGGGTCAGATCCTGGGCTCTCTGCTCTGACCAGTGGTCTCCTCGTCTCTCCTCAATTACTCTAACCACAGCATATGTCTTTGCATCCACTAGGACAAACCACCCTACCACACCTTCTCCTCACGATGGGTGTCTTGATCTTGGCTTATCCTCTTCCATAAAAAATTTAAAATACTACTTTTTTTTTTTTTTTTTTTTTTGAGACAGAGTCTCGCTCTGTTCCCCAGGCTAGAGTGCCATGGCATCAGCCTGGCTCACTGCAACCTCAAACTCCTGGGCTCAAGTGATCCTCCTGCCTCAGCCTCCCAAGTAGCTGAGAATACAGGCATGCGCCACCATGCCCGGCTAATTTTTTATATATATATTTTTTAGTTGTCCAGCTCATTTTTATTTTTTCAGTAGAGACGGGGTCTCGCTCTTGCTCGGGCTGGTCTTAAACTCCTGAGCTCAAACCATCTGCCCACCTTGGCCTCCCAGAGTGCTAGGATTACAGGTGTGAGCCACCACGCCTGGCCTAAAATAGCATTTTATGTTCCCCAAAATATCTGCTGGGATTTTGACTGGAATTGTATTGCATTTGTGTATCAATTTAGAAAGAACTGATGACATCTTTAGGATACTTAGTATTGCTATCCATGAATATGGTATCTCTCCATGTATTGTGGTCTTTTGGTCTTTAATTTTCAATAAAGGCAACTTAAAAAAAAGTTATCTTTTTACTACTGATTTCGAATTATAGTATTGTGCCACCTGCAACAGGAACACATTCTGATAAATGCATCATCAGGCAATTGTGTCATCGTGCAAACATCACAGAGTAAGCTCACACAAACCCAGGTGGGGTAGCCTGCACCTGGGCTGTATGGTACAGCCCACAGCTCCAAGGCTACAAACTCTACAGCTGGTCATGTACTGAATCCCACAGGCAACTGTAACACAAGGGTAAGTATTTGTGTATCTAAACATATCTAAACAGAAAAGGTACAGTAGAAATATGGTATGAAAGATAAAAACGGTACCCCTGTTTGAGGCACTGACCATGAATGGAGCTTGCAGGATTGGAGCTGCCCTGGGTGAGTCAGTGAGTGGTGAGTGCGTGTGAAGGCCTCAGACATTTCTGTGCACTACTGTAGACTTCACAAACACTACTGTCAGGCTACACTAAGTTTATTTAAACATTTTTATTTCTTCTATAATAAATCAACCTTAGGTTATTATAATTTTACTTATAAACTTTTAAATTTTTTAACTTTCACTATTTTGTAATAGCACTTAACTTAAAACACATTCTACGACTATACAAAAACACTGTCTTCATATCCTTCTTTTTCTTTGAGACAGAATCTTGCTCTGTTGCCCTGACTGGAGTGCCGTGGTGTCAGCCTGGCTCACTGCAGCCTCAAACTCCTGGGCTCAAGTGATGCTCCTACCTCAGCCTTCCAAGTAGCTGGGACTACAGGTGTACACCACCAGACCCGTTTAATTTTTTTTTTTCTATTTTTAGTTGCCCGGCTAATTTCTTTCTATTTTTAATAGAGACAGGGTCTCACTCTTGCTGAGGATGGTCTCAAACTCCTGATCTCAAGCGCTTCTCCTGCCTCAGCCTCCCAGAGTGTTAGGATTATAGGCGTGAGCCACCATGCCCAGCCTATATCCTTATTCTATAAGTTTTTCTATTTTTAAAAATTATTTATTTTAAAAACTTTTTTGTTAAAAACTAAGACACACTCACTCACACTGGCCTAGGCCCGCACAGGGTCAGGACCATCCGTGTCACTGGCTTCCACCTCCACGTCTTGTCCCACCAGAAGGTCTTCAGGGGCAGCGACAGACAGGGAGCTGTCACCTCCCAGGTAACATGACTTCTGGATACCTCCCGAAGGACCTGCCTGAGGCTGGTTTACAGTCAACTTTTTTTTTAAAGTAGAAGGAGTAAACTCTAAAATGATGACAAAAAGTACTGTATGGTAAGTGCGTAAACCAGGAACATAATCGTTTATTACATTCATCACCGTCATCAGGCATTACGTACTGCGCACAATTACAGGCACTGTATCTATACCACAAACGCTAACAGGTTCCACTTGTTTACGTGGACCACAATCACCCTACGTTTGGACTAATTTCCATTGTCTCATTTTCTAATTGTCTTGCCTTTATAGGGCTCTTTTCTTCCCCCCACTCCTTTTCTTCTGCTGGATTCATTAGTTTTTCCCTCACCCATCTGCCTGTGCTGTCACGGAGGTTGTGTGACCGCCTGTGACTCGTGCGCTGGCCACCTGAGCCCTCGTGGAGTGGCACGGCACGCTCCCCCTCCCCCACACTGCCCGCGTGTGCTGTTTCTATCCACTCAGCGCCGCTACATCCATCCCGCCGCGCGCCACTGCTCCCTGCGTCTCCAGCCTCCTGGGGGGGGGTCACTTCCTTTTCCCAAAGGCCGGCTGCTGTGGGCCGCTCGGCCGCTGAGTTTGTCTGAACACGGCCGCACTCAGGCCCTGGGAACACCCTCTCTTGGGACAGGGCTTGATGCTGACGGCTGTTCTTTGCCGTGTCGTCACCTTCTGGCTCCCTCGCTGCTGGAGAGGCATCAGCCAGGTTCCTCACTGTCGTTCCCGTCATAGTCGCTCTCTCTCTGAGCGTGGCTGGGTCTGATTCTGGACTCTGGGGTTGGGAAATTCTGTTTTGCTATGTCTGAGACGGATTCCTTCTGGTTTATCCTGCTGGGATTTCTGAACGTGAGGATTGGTTTCTCTTACTAACTTTGGAAAATCCTCTGAGTGTATCTCTTGGAATTTCCCTCTCTGTTCTGTGCTCTCCTCCCGGGGCTCCGACTGTACGCGCGCTGCTCTCTCTCTGTCCTGCATCGGTGTTTCTGACTTGCAGGTGCAAAAACGTCGCCAAGAGCTCCTGAGCAACGCAGAGCGCGATTCTGAGCAGGGCAGGCAGGTGGATGGGCCCGTGAGGGCTGCAGAGAGCTGCTCTGTGTGTCTGACCCGAGGGGAGGGGTCCAGAGAAGAGAAAGATTTACCCCAAGCCCGCGGCAAGGGCTGAGGATCAGCTGCAGCAGCACTGCTCTGCGGCAGGCGGGCGGTGGCGAGGCTTGCCCGCACACCACCACTCCCAGCACAGGATTGTGGGGAGCACACGGCTTCGGCGCCAGGGGCTGGCGCATCCACTGATGCCTGTGGGCTGTGGTTCCGGCTCCTCTTACCACATCATCACAAGGGGCACCTCACACCCTCCCCACGTGTTCTGCAGGGAGACTCTGAAGAACGGGAGGGGAAGGCACCCTACCACCATCTGCCCAAATCTCTGAAAACGTGCACGATGACCACAAGAGCCTGTTTGCTCCGCACATGTCCTCAGAGAAGAGTGCAACACCCACAGGGTCCCTGCAGTTGCACGACTAGGTTGAAGGGAATACATTTTCAATACGATTTCTGTCATTGTGACACATGCCTGTACAATTTCCCCACGATTCATTCACTAAAGACAAATTTCTCAGCAGACACTGGTGCCCATTTCATTCCCCGCACAACCTAATGCTAAGGCCCAGGCCCGGCGATGGAGGAGGGTGGCCTTGCCCCACTCCCTAACCCAGCCCCGGCCTGGTCCCAGCCCAGGCTTCCACTCCCGAGTCTGCACGGTGGGCTGCCATCCCGAGGCTGCTCTACAGGGTGGTGCGGGGCCCGTGTGGCATGTTCTCCATCAGCGACAGCGTGTTTTTCTCTCTTCCTGCTCTCAGCACCCCCTTTGCATGACGGGATGCTGCCTAAGGGAGGCAAACTCTGCAGACTAGAAATAAAGTTTCACATGCAGGAGGGTATTTTCCAAGTTCACTAACTTCTTCCAGGAAAAGGCAATTCCTTCCTGGTGTCACTGTCCCACCGTAACCACAGAGACAGCAAAACTGGAAGGGAGAATGGAGCCGTCCGTCAGATCCGCAGTGTGTCATCATCCGGCTTCGCCAGCCCCCTGCCCCCGCCCCGTCCCTGCGTTTGCTGTTTCTTTCTCGGTTCCGAGACCGCAGCGACCTGGCACTGGCAGGACACGTGAAGATGCGGGGACGGTTTCCACAGCTGACGGATGGCTGCCTAGACAGCTCAACCAGCCCAGACTGGAGATGACCTGAGACGTCCATCCACCCCTCCAGAGTCCCGCCTGCTGCAGGGTGGGGTGGGCGCCACTTCCATGCACCTGGGCTCGCCGAGAACTGTGGGCTCTGGTAAGCTCTGGGCAGAGCAAGGACGGCGATGGGGGAGACTGGGGGAGACTGGCGGTGCCGGTGGTGCTCAAACAGGAGTGAACTAGAAACACTCTTTAAAGTTGGGCACAGAAAAACATGCACACTTCAGTTCTAGATAAAGAAATACTTAGATCTAAGGGGATACATTTTCTTACCATCCACATGTCCGACTTAGGCCCATAAGTCCAGTAACGAGGTCGAGCCGAGAGGTGGCTGCAGTGTACACATCAGCCACTCCAGCTGAAATGAACTTCGTATTCAACTACATTATAAAACAATGTTTTTTATAATTGTTATATTTGAGTTCTAAGAAATTAAAGCTTTAAAAATTCCTACTAAATACTAAGCTCAGATAGAAATTGCCTTCCAGGCCATCATCACCTGTGTCACCAAACAATATTTTATTTCTGTTTTCAACACATCACCTAAGTGATTGGACATCTTCAATCTTATGTGCCTGCTGGAAAAGCCCTCACGGAAGCTTCCACTCTTCCGCTGCTGACGGCTGCTCACCAAGCCACACGGTGCTGACAGAGAAAACATCATGTCTTCCCAGAAAGCCAATTCACGATAAGCAACCACGTGGCCTGGGCCACGCCTGCCGCTATAACAAAATACCGTAGATGAGGTAATTTATAAACAGCATAAGTTTATTGCTCACGGTTATGGAGCCTGGAAGCCCGAGATCAAAGTGCCAGAAGTTTTGGTCCTGGGATGGACGGGTCTTTACTCCCCAGAGGTGCTGTGAGCACTGTGTCCTCATGTGGTGGGAGGGTGCAGGGCGCGTGGCCCGCGAAGCCCCTTTCCTGAGGGCACTGAGCCCAGGCACGGCCGCGCACCCCCAGAGGCCCCACCTCCTTACACCTCACCTTGGAACTAGGTTCCCGCATGTGACTTTTGGAGGGACACAGACATTCTAGGTATTTTAAATCTCTACCATAGGCAAGGAGGCAATTATATAACAGTTATATATTAGTTTAAACCAATCTGAAGTGAATAATCTGTGAAACACCCATTTATAAGAGATACTAAGAAAGTTACATGAGAAAGAGATAAACAACCAATTAATACAAAAATCAATCAACCAAACCAATCAAAATCTCTCTCACTCATGCACACACCACAGCCTCGGGGGTTTCAGACCACAGACTTCGAATCTACAGTGCCACTGTTCTCCCCACAAAGGCCTCAGTGGAAGCTTCAGGCCCCTTGGCCACAGCACCGCAGTAAACCCACCGGTGTTCACCAAAGGATCCCTGCAGTTCTGAACATCTGACTTTAGAACTATTGTCTGGGGTAAAGATAAACATTAGCCCAGTCAGTCAAACTGCCCTTTGCCAAGGATACCAGACACTGTATATTTCCTTTCAGTTCCAGAGCTTCACAAAACCCAAGTGACCAGGCTCTCAAACCTGCTTTTGCACACACACGTGCATTTCTGCATGTGCACACCGCCCTGCACCCAGCACTCAATGAAGACTGGGCCACTCCAGAAACCGGGCCTCTGACCCCACTCGGCTCCCGTTTTGATTTTCTCTCACTCAGGATGGTCTACTGGGAGGTGTCATGCCCACCCACGCACAGTGCCCTGAACGCACGCGCACACACACGCCCAACACCGTCAACTAGGCTCAGAAGTGAAGCCCTAACAGCACACTCTGGTGGGGGGACGTGGGGGTGTGAGGTGGCCACGGCCTGGACCTCCTGCCTGGGGACAGGCAGATGTGTCTAGAGTTGCTCACCCGAGGACGAGACGCTGCTGATTAGAGCATGGCAGAGTCACCCAGGACCAAACCCAGGAACCGTTAAATACGGCCTCTGGGGGCAGGTGGGGAAGGACTTTTCTTTATCAATGTTTCCCTATCATTTGATTCATGTGTTGCTTTGTTAGAATTTTTTTTAAAAAAAGAAAAACCATCGATTTTTTTTTTCAGCTCAACAGAAATTTTCCTGCAGTGACAGTGAACTGAATCTCTGTATTTCAAATACCTATTCAAGGTTAGTTAATTTTTAAAACCCTTCCCTGACCCACCTTCACATCTTACTCAGATGAACGTCTCTTTCCTGCTCTACCAAAAGCATGAGGGTTTGCAGGAGACCCTGGAGCATGCAGGCTGGCTGGCGGCTGCCTGCCTGTTTGGTGCAGAGGCGCCGCAGAGCAGCGCACGGAAATGCATCATGAGGAGTAGCTGCTCAGCGGGGCGGACACTAATAATGGCTTAGAGAAGACAAACAGCCCCCAGAACCAACACCAGGTTTGCTCCCCATGCTGGCAGCACTCGGTGGCTTCCAGGTGTGGCATCTGTCTCTCCCCCCTTTCCTCCTGCCTGCCTTCCCAGCACCGACCAGTACAGACCCCAGACCCTCTCGGCAACAGCCCTTTATCTCTTGGCCCCTTGGTTCAGAACCGTGAGGCCACAGGTCTCCAGATGGAGGGGCTGGACTTGGGCCCAGAGGCATCTAGGATTTTGCTCCTTGAAGTCATTTCAGGGAGTCTCTGTCCCCTGCACTGAGGCTGCATCCAGATGGTGACACCCTCAGGGGGTGGATGTCTGAGGCACACCCAGCCCCTCGAGGCATCACATTAGCTCTGGGATGGAAACGAAGGCCTGTCCCATGTGTTTTCGACAGCTGGGCTCTCTGTGCATGGACGGACCCTGTGTGTCAACCGGGCTCTGAAAGGGGAGAGTTTGGCTTCACCAGGCACTTACGTGTCCTTCCCAAGGTCTCTCTGAAGACCTTCTGATACCATCACCAGCTTTGTGGGTGCACATCAGCACCATGCCAGCCCCTGTCCACCGAGGATGGACACACACCCCACACACCCTTGCCACCCTGTCACATGGCTCTTGCACAGGCCAGGAGCTGTCCTGCAATCACCGTCTGGGCCCCGCATGGGAGGCCACCCCTGGACCACAGCAAACAATCAAAACAATTTGACATCAGGCCAAGTCCTCAACACAAGCAGAGTTAGTGCTAAGAGGTTAAAAGGTTATTCCAGGTCATATGGATATGACACGGGTCAGGAACACCGAGAACGGATTAATATTATTGTCTAATATTAATGTTGGTAGCAATGAACAGCGGCATGCAGGAAGGTGGGTGATAACGAGAAAGTTGGGGTGAAGAGGAGACACAGTGCACACTCACATCCGGGTGGGGGATGGCGTACTGTCCCTGGATGGTGTAGGCCTGCAGAGAGAGAGACACATGTCAGCCCACCGCCCAGTGCCATGGCCCTTCCCCGCCGGCTGCCCTCCCTGCATCTCCACCTGCCCCACTTGCGGACAGAGGGCCAGCCCCCCAGGGATAGCCACAGGACCCCCCGGGGATAGCCATGGGACTGGCGGCCCAGGCAGGGGCAGGGATGACGCAGCCTCGGCATTTCCCACTCTCATTCCCCTGCACTTCTTGAAAGTAAAACATCTAAGAATTAAGAATCATCTGTCTGACCTCCAAGTAAGAGGTCCACTAATTATTAACCTTTTGGAAATTTACTCAACCATTCGAGTAAACATTTTTGGGAAATATTTACCCCAAGAAACCCAAACAAAGAAAGCTTTAAAAGATGACCAAAACCAACATGCAAATGCCAGATTGAGCAAGAAATGGATCTAAATCCACCTGAGGATTGACCCAACTCATCACCTCTCACAGGGAATCTCCAGTGGGCAGCCCCTGTGGTGGGGCTGAGGTGGGGCGGGGCGGTTGCTATGACTCGGGACAGCTCAGGGCACCCCAAGAGGGCTCAGGCAGGGTTCCATCGTTTCCTTTGCCTTTGAACAGTGGCTCCAACCACTGGCAGCCTCTTCCCTAGGACCCTCACTCTGCACCCTGGGGGGTGGGGCAGCCCCGCCTGCCTCGACGGCATCGCTGAGATGCCTCAGTGACTCAAATTCACGGCCAACAACCGAAGAACCACAAGGACTCAAGGGAGAGTAAAGACCACAGACAAGCTGTCAGGACTTGGTGACATGGAGGCTACCATGCCAGGCCTGGTGGTGGCACGGGTGTGGAGGGATGTGGCCTCCAGCCCCTGGCCAAATCTGGCCCTACGCCACTTCCTGTGGGACCCAAGGCACCCATCGCATCCCCCATGTGGGTCCCCATGCATCCCAGAGGGATATCTCAGGGAAGGCCACATGTCACCTCTGTGGAATCCAAACCCTCCCACAGGTTTTGAAAATGCGAAGAGTTTTCATCATAAACAACTCAACCTGGCAGTTAAAAGCCACCTGGCTCCCTGACAGGGACGTGGCTGTAGCCCAGCTTCATGCAGACCTGACCCCAGCAGAGGGAGGCCTGGGCCTGGGAAGTAAAAGCATCTTATCAGATACAGCAGCACCCCAGACATGGAGAGCTATGAGCTTGCTGCCTGCAAGAAGGCTGTGGAGAGCCCTGTTCAGGTCCAATGTGTCACTGAACGTGAGGCCCTGGGGCTGCTGTCCTCTCCACCCCCACACGTCTGGCTGAACTCCAGGGCACAAGGAGTTCTCTGTCCTAGACCACTTTAATTTTCTGATTTCTCTTTTTATTCACGTCACATGGTGATGTTTTGCACGTGCTCACTCCTTTGCAGACTCTGCCTGACTGAACCGCTATCGCTGACCGCACCCTGCCAGAAACTCGGGGGCGCCACAGCCACAGTCGTCTGCTCACCCTGACCAGTCTGGCAGTAGCGGTGTGACGCCGATTCTCAGCCATCGCCCTACGGCTGTGCTTTGTCCCCCCTGAGCCGGCACGTGGGGGCTGAGTCCCAGGGCCCGGAGGGCGGCTCCGCAGGTCTCACACTCACTTCTGAGGTCCTGTCCTGGCAAATTCCTGCTCCTGGCGACCTGAGTGCAGAAGTGACTCCAGGTGCCACGGTCCCCTGTCCACCATCCAGGTCCCAGGGCAGTGGGGCTGGGCTCTAGGAAGGCTGACATCCTAGCGGCAGCCTCGGGCCCAGCACCCATCCCATAGCAACCTCGAGCCACGGTAAGCGGAGGCGCGTGCTGCGTCCACTCTGTAGGTGGAGAGGTGACCCCACTGGGGCCCAGGTGCTGGCCAGAGCCATCCTGTCAGGGCCTCGCCCCTCGAGCTGGACCTATGACCCCAGCCATGTGGTTTTACAGACTCCACATTTGATCATGTGAATACACCTTCCTTTTGAATAAAAGTACACATTTTACCGCAGATACCATCAGGGTTTGTTTAGACATTAGGGTGGAGTCCACACAGGCTACTAACCCGCTCACCAGCCATGAACTTTGTGGGAGGCCATGAGACAGAGTTCTGAGTCAGGACTCCCTGCTGGGGACCTGTGGCCCCAAGTCCCTGGTCAGTGAGGCCCAGGGCTGGCCCCTCAGGCAGAACATGCAGGTCCCTGTCTCTCTCTGACCTGTGAGGGGGACAAACCCTGCCCCAGGGCGGCTCTGAGGACAGGCTGTGCATGCCAGGACTCCTTGCCAGGGCAGGACAGACCTGGGCGTGAGGGGGGCTGGCGGGACGCGTGGCCGGACCAGCGGACCAGGCCTGCTCTGACCCGCGTAGGCCACATGCGAGGCGCCGTGCTCCTCTCGGTGGACACACCGCAGAGGCTGCCTAGTGCAGATCTGATAAGATTCCTTTACATCATTACAAAACTTGAGAAAAGTTGTATTTGCCTTTTTTCTTTCTTTTTAAATGACAAAGTAACACCTCAGGCCCTCCTCTCCTGGTTGGGGTCACCCATATGGGGCAGTCTGAGTCTCAACTCTCCCTTGAGCAAAGACACACATCGCGGCCGACTGGACACAGAGCTCTTCCAGGCCACCCCCTGGCTGACAATTTCAAAGCCCATGGGCCATGGATGCTGCAGTGACCTGGGGGGCACGAGAGAGGGAGCTGGGGCAGGGTCTCATGCCTCCGCTCCCCTAAGGCTCTGCCAGCCAGGCTGGCGCCACCATCCCTGGAGGGGAGGACTACTGTCAAGGACTAAGAACAGAAAGGACCAGGTCTGCAGACGTGGGCGCTGTGTCGGCCAGGCCTGCCTGCATGCAGGGGAGGGAGGTCCTGGCCTCAGCGGGGCGTACACCCACCCAACAGGCCGCTCTTCTTTCTCTCCTGTTGCATCGGAATGCACTGGGGTTTGGGGACACGCATTGCAGGAGAAACAGGACCCCAGTTTCCACGGTCCTAGTTGCCTCCAACAGGGGATGTACCTGCCCTCCGACTATAAGCTTCCTAAAAGACCCAAGAACTAGTGTCCCTTAGACCCAGGTGTGAGCCTGGCCTCAGGGTCCTTCCTGCTGGGCCAGGGAGCCCCTGGGATAAGGCGAGTCCAAGGGGCCTCTGTCCCACCCGGGGCCGGGTGTGGGCGGGAGAGCTGTGTGTCCAGCGCAGTGGGAGACGTGCACGTGAGAAGGCGAGAAAACCTGAGTGCACTAACGGGCAGCGGCGGGTGCTGCAGTAAAAGGCTGAGGTTGGCAGTGGAGGCCGCGAGCGGGTCGGCTCTTACCTGACCACCTGCAAAAATGACAGGGGTGGAGGCGGGCTTTGGGCGGTAGGGAATGGTGGCACCTTTCGGTGGGGACTAGGAAAAGGGACAGGAGAGGGAGAGAGAGCGTTAGAGCAGCTCCACAGCACAGTGGGGAGGCCCTTCCCCAGCCCCCAACCCCCAGAGCCCCAGCGGCAGCAGCAGCACCGGGTGGGGAGGACTCCCGCGTCTGCACTGCCCGTCCCCATCAGACGGGCTCCTTCTCACCAAGCCCCTGGGCGACCCCTCCTGTGAGTGACCACCCGCCCTAAACACGCCCTGGGGCTGGCCCCAGCAGGAACGCATAGCTCCAGGCAGCGTGGGGGTCCTGGGGGTCAGTCCTGTGGAGAGAGGCGCATGGGGGGGTCGCCTGCACATGGGCCCCTGCTGTGGAAGTGCTGGCCGCCAGGTGGGCCCCTGCTGTCTGCAAGGCCCCTCCTGGGGCACACATGGCCTGCAAGGCTGGGCCACTCTCATTTCGCTGGCGGGACAGAGAAACCGGGTCCCTCAGGAAAAGCTGGGCCTGTGCGTGCCCAATGCCCCCAGGGCTTCACCTGGCCTGTGGTGAGTCAGGAGAGACCGTCACAGGAAACTTAGAAACATCCAATTTCACAATTCAAACTTAGACTCCAAAGGAAACATCCCATAGTCATGAGGAGGCTTGCCATACTTTCTCTCGGTTATTCTACATCCAAAATACAGGATTCATGCTCTTAGGACCAACTTTTCCCTGGTCCCCGTGCGGCCGTCGCCCAGGGCCGGCCACAGACGGAGAGTCAGGAGTCCTGGCCTGGGGGGCCCAGCTGGAGCTGCAGAGAGAGGCGGGGCCGTGGGGTGGGGCCCGCAGGGTAGCTTGTCCCTCCGAAAGTTCCTGGGGCCACGGATGCTGCCCACACACAAATGTGCAGTGCTGGGGACAGGCTCAGACTCTGTGGCCACACACCTTGCCCTGAGTGGGGAAGGGGCTGCTGAGCGGCTCTGAGCTGACCCAGGCTGGGTCTGGAATGACGCCAGCTCCCAGGGGCCCGTGTTCAGGATTCCTGCAATTAAGATGTCTCTGGGCAAATGGGTTCATGGTGGCTCAGGGCCTGTCGTGCAAAGAGCGTGACTAAACTGAGTGGCCACGAGCTGGCGTTGTCCTCGCACCAGCTGCCAACCAGCTGCAGTCTCCCAGACACTGGACTCTGGGAGACCCAACTGGGTGTGCGAGCCACCTCTAGCTGTGGGTCCTGGCTGCTGTTCTCCCCCGACATCCCCTGGGCAGGGGCCCCATCTCTCCCTGGGGCTGCATGGGCCACTCTGCGCTGGGAACTGGCCCTGGGAGGGTCTCCTGCGTCAGGCAGGGCGGCCATCTGTGGTGACGCGTGTGTTCTCTGCGAGACCCACCCAGACTCATCTGCGCCATGGGCACCACTTTTTTCCATAATTTCATGGGGTGAGGCTGAGCCACACCCTGTAAACCTAGCCCCAAAGTCCTCTGATCAATGAGGAGAGTTTTTAAAGCATTTTTCGCTTTATTTTTCTAGTTACTCTTCATTTAAAAAATGGAGCCAACTGTTTCCAGGTGTGACGGATCTTCCTACCCTGGTGAGCAGGGCCTCCCGGCCTTTAAGCACAGTGCAACACTGGCCAAGCTGACTGGCTCACATGTCTCATGGCAACCTTGCCATCGGAGGGAGATGAGGCGCTTCCGACGGCAGCCCTGGGCACTGACATCCCAAAGCCTTCGGGGTCCTCCTGCCCCTGTGGGCAGCAGCCACGTTGGGACTGATGAGACCACAGGTTTTGCCCTGAGGAGCTGGCCTCACCCCAGTCAGGGACACAGCAGGCTGTGTCCCTCGCAGAACTGATGTCACTAAACACCATGAGGAGTGCACCTGCCACTGCCGGGCAGAAAGGAGCGCGCTACCCGCCCCGCGGCGCCCGGGGTCCCAGACGGGGCAGAGGGAGCAGACAGCTCGGAGGAGCATCACGCTGTCTCCCTGACCACAGCGTGGGGGAGATTTCAGAACCAAACAATTTTGAAAGGTATTTTTGACTTCACAAAATATCGTATTTCAGGAAAACAAAAACCATGCAAAAAATTTTAACAAGTTGAAAAGAGGTTTGAGCACCAAGCCAAGTGCAAGGGAGGGATGAGGGACAGTGGCCTCGGGAGGCAGGGAGCACAGCAGAGCTGCTGGAAGCTTCCATCTGAAGCAGGACTGCCAGCCCCCCTCGCGCCCCCTCCTTCATAGCTTCAGGAGAGACCAGCAACTATGGACAGCTCCATGAATTTGGGATATTGACAGAAATTCAAATTTTAGAGTTCTTTTCTTCCTCTCAAAATTTCAAGAGAGGCTTTTCCTGCCCAGTGGCACCTTTGCATCTCTGTTTTAATCCTTTTGCTCACTTATCTCCATTTTTACATATTGGCCATTTTCCTGCAGACGGTGCGCAGCAGGAGCCTCCCCCAGAGAGGGGAGCACGCGGCCCCCACCCCTCCCCTCACCCGGCAGGACTTCTCCCCACTGCAGACGGCACGTGTGAGGCTCCGTCTCTGTCCAGAAAACACCTTTCAACAGGATCAATCCCTTCTCGTCCCTTTCTAAAACTGAGGGGAGAGGCTCACCCCTCCACACGCCCTCTCCTCAGGCTCCACAGCGAGGACACTGGGCCCACCGAGCTCACATTTATGGCTCTGTGGCAGCTGCCAGCAGCCAGTTCCCCCAGCACCCCATGGTGGCACGGCTCTCGCTCCGGCCGCCTGTACTGCCAGGCTCCTGACCCGGCCCCCACACAGCTCTGACCGCAAATGTGCAGGACAACCGAGGCACCCACACCTTTCCTGGCGCGGTGAGAAAGCCACAAGGCACTGTGCACACCTGTGCTGTGTGCCAGCCACGCGCACAGACTGTACCTCCAGCATGACCACACAGATCTGCTTGACACACTGGATGATGGCGTCCGGGGTCCCCGAGATGGTCACCGCCCGCTCCGTGGAGTTAGGCAGCATGTCCCCGGCCACCTGGACCTGGGCACCTGTGGACTGGAGACACAGGGCATTGGAAGGGGCTAACAGCCTGGCAAGACAGGCGGCACTTCCCAGTTCCTGAGGGGCAGCCATGGCACCTTGGAGAACTGTGTCAGCCTGAGTACCCGCTGAGGGTACCCGCTGAGTACACTGTCCTTGTCATGCTGGCCTGGAGCACAGCATGGTGCCTTGGGCAGGGCTGTCCAGTCCCAGCGACGCTGGGCAGGAGGCATCTAACCTGAGGAGGGTGTCTGCCTGGGGACACTGCTCTGTGCAAATACACAGAATTCCGTCTCCTCTGCCGTGTTTCGGGTCACAGAGAAAGGTGGGTTCTAGTCCTGGGGGAGGAACCACAACTAGGGGAATGCCTCCTTCTGGCTAACGAAAGGATTCAGGCTTTCCATGTGAAAATGTAAAACCCACACCTCCTCCAAATGCCACCCAGCAGGACAGCCTGTGGTGCAGGCCGTCCCAGGAGACGGGGCGGACGTGGCTGAGGCAGCCCTTGCCGGAAGCAGACAGCAGCCCACGTAGGGAGGCCTCATTGTCCCAAGTGCATGACAGGCGTCCACCCCAGCTGCCGCCCCACGAGGCCCCTCCCCTAGCACGAGGCAATAGGGGCTCTGTGGACATGCAGGTATCCCATGCGTGAGCCCTGCTTGCTGGAAGCACTGCCCTAACCTGGGCTCCTGCAAGGATGGTGCTGGCTGCAGGCAACATGGGGGATGTAGCCTGAGACTGCCCAGCCTGCCCAGCGCTCCCAGCCCCAGAGGCCCCGCCCCGGAGGAGGTCCTGTTACCTCCCTGATCTCCTTGATCTTAGAGCCACCTTTGCCGATCAGGGAGCCGCACTGGCTCGCAGGCACCACCAGCCGTAGCGTCACGGGGGGCTTGCTGGTGGCAGGGCTGTTGCTCATGGAGTTGATGATGTCCTGGGGAAGCAGACAGACACGAGTGTTGGCAGAAACATCACACCTCTGCTCCTAAGTGAGCAAAGACCTGAGACAAGAACGCACTGGGAGTAGCGGGTATATTGACTCTGTGCCCGCACAGGGTCCACCTCAGAGAGCTCCAGGGACCACATCTCTGTCCCCTGCCAGGGCCTGTACCGTATCTGAGTGCTCCAGGGCCCCTTCCATGCATACAGAAGGACACAGTGGACAGGCTGCTGTGTCATGATCAGACAGCACCAGGAGATGTTTTCCAAATGGACAGGAGGTGCTGACAACAGCGACTCAGGGCATAGTGGTCAGCCTGATTATGGGGACTCAAGTGGTTCTGTTCTTGGTCCTAAAGACCTGGTTGGCAGGCACGGTATAGACAGATGGGTTGACACACCGGAGGTTTGAATGCTGGCCTGAGGGAAGTGGAGTAGGAGGCAGGGTGCCAGCTAGGGGTGTCTGCCCCAGTGACAGCTGAGGCAGAGTCATCGGGGACAGGCCATGATCCCAGGGTGCAGGGTATGGTGGGTAGGAAACGGCTACTGGGTGTCCATCCTGGGGCAGGGAGCTGTGTCACTCACTCAGCAAGGTGAGGGGCCGCCAGGGGTGGTCAGGGTGGGCTTGCGCCAGGCTGGCTTGGGCAGCCAGTATGTCTGCTCCTGTTCCGTCTCTCAGGAGACAGAGCTGGGCTTCGGGCACCTCACGCATGCAGGTGGGGGCAACTGGGTTGTGAGAAGCCGGGGCCACAGAGGCCCAGAGCCCGCTGCAGAGCAGGGACCCACAGACTTCATGTGAGCAGTGACGTGGGTCAGCGCCTCCACGGACAGCCTGCACTGCTGCGTACGTCACCCTTTTCCACGTTACAGTCTAGGTAACACCATTTACCCCCCACCCCAACACACCCTTCCTTATGGAAACAACGTCAAGCTCACAGAAAGTGGCACATCAGCTCACCCCCAAAGTGACGTGCAGAGGTACAGCTGGGGGCTGGGGCAGTGTCCCTGGAGGGCAGACTGGCCGCGGGCCAGAGAAGGGCTGGTTGGGCAGCAGGGGCCCACAGGCCTTCAGAGCAGGCTTAGAGACAAGGAAGTCCCAGGAGATGAGGCCCCACTGCCCTGCACCATGGGGATACCCGACGGAGGCTGGGCTCCTGTGACTCATGGCAGCAGGGAGCATGTGTTACTGAGGAGTACCCTGGGAGTGGCGAGAAGGGCTGGGTCACGCTGCCCAGAGGCAGCAGCCATGGGGACTGTGCATGAGAGTCAGGACTTGCACTTGTCCAGCAGCCAGGCCACACAGGACAAGAGAGCTCCAGCCAGCCTCTGCAGCACCTGGCCCAGGACGGTGTAGGTGTGGCCAGTGATGGCAGCTTCCCTAGTGTTCGTCCCCTCTTCCAACTCAGGACCCCCCAGCGAAAGTCAAACATGCCCCTCAGACTGACCCAAAAGGATGCCCCGCTTCTAGTGAGCCTGCCCTCGTTCCCCTCGCCAGCAGCCTCCACCCGGGCTCTCGAGCTGAGGCTTTGAGAAGTGCCGGCCCCCTTGCTGGGCCGGCTCTCAGCGCACAGCCTGTTCTTGTCTGAGGCCTGGTCCACCTGTCGCAGAGCCCACCAGAGCGTCTGCACTGCCTGCCACCGGCCCAGGCCCCACGCCTTGCTGTGGCGGCTCCTGGAGCCCACGAGGACGTGCTGTCGTGGTCTGGATCCCGCTCTCTGCACTGGGCTCTGTGGCTGCTTGTTCTCAGATGGTGCCTGGTTGTGTCATGGTTTCCCATTTGCCTGGCACTGCTGGAGGAATCAGGCCATTCCTCCAACCCTCTGCTGTCTTGCGTTGCTCTCATGCTCTGTTGTCTGTGGGCTGCCGCTTGCCCTGGAGGCGAATTCCAGGCAGATGTGAGCCTCTGCCTGGACTCACAGGCCAGCGCCCACTTGGACCAACGTGGCTGTGACCAGTAAACCTGGATGGAGCTCTCCTTTGTCTCCACTTTTTGTATCAGGAGCTTTACTGCAATGCAGAGTGTGTCCTCTCTGGTCCTCTGTCGGCTGGCAGGTGGGGGGAGGTGGCCTCCCACTGGGCTGCGGGCGGAGACCAAGGCACAGTGCTACAGCCCTCACACTGTCACTGGCTCTCAGTCGCCTAAGTCTAAACCCCTCCTCTTCCAGGAGGGTGTGCTCAGGACAACCCTGGTCCCTATGCCTGTCCTTCTCAACAGCAGAGCCTCACAAGGACGCTTTGGGCCTGCGGTGGCCACCTGCACTTCCTGGGAACACCTAACGAGGCACAATCCTGCTCCCAATCCCTCCCAAAGCCGCCTCTTCCCTGGAGCGGACCTTTGACCCCCTCTGGACCAGCGTGCTGCTCTGCCTCCACCTGGAGGGGGATAGTGCTACGCCACGACAGTCATGCCAGGGGGTGGTCACTGAAGCCCCCTCCCGCAGTTCCCAGGTCCTCAATCAAGACTTAAAAGACCTAAATTCCCCTGGTGATTTGGTTCTGACATCTCCTACTTGTCCAGAGAACAAGAAGGCCTGTGCGAAGAATCCCTGACTTGCTCTCAGCCTTAGCAGACTGCTATGGAGCCAATGTTATACCTCAAACCTGAAACAGGAGGTTACCCAGCAGGGCGCATGTCATGGGCTGACCTGCCCCAGAATCCGGATGTTGAAGCCCCAACCCCCAACGTGACTGTATTTAGAAATAGGCCCTTTACAGAGGTGATTAAGGTCAAATGAGGCCATTAGGGTGGTCTGACTGGTATCCTTACAAGAAGAGGAGCTGAGGACACAGACACACACAGAGGGACAACCCTGCCAGGACACAGGGAGATGCCATCTATACACCGAGGAGAGAGGCCTTCGAGGAACCAGCCCTGCTGCACCTTGACCTCAGACGTCCTGCCTGCAGCACTAGGAGAAAATGGACGTCTATGGTTTGTGCCACCCAGTGTGGCATTTTGTCATGACAGTTCTCGCAGCCTCAGCCTGTGCTGTAACCAACTGAGCTCTCCTTCAGGACAGTCCTCCACGTGAAGTGAAGCCAGCTAGACGGCAGAGCCTGTCACATTCACCGACGCCTGTCCACCAGCCAAAGGCCAGATGGCACATGTTTGTGCAGGGGGCAGGGCTTTGGGACACTTTGGAACAAAGGGGGTTCTCACCTCTCCTGGAACCCCATCTCTACGCAGTGGCGATTACAAAGGCTGAGGCTGATGTGGAGACAGGTGACAGGGAGATGAAAGGACATGCCCAGCAGATCATTGCGCCAAACCGCTGCAGCCAAGGCTATGATTCCATCTAAACCCACAAAGGCAAAATCTCTGGAGGCAATCCAAGAGGCCATTATAAAATATCACTTAGTTCCTGATTTTAAAAAGAGAGAGTGGAAAAAATTTGGCTGTACCCTTCACTCAGATGATCTCTGGGGCTCTCGAGATAGCTGGTTGGTGGCACCAGATGATTTCACACTGATGTTAGCTATGCCCATCCCTGAAACTACTCAACATGGAGCAGACAGATTGGTTAGTATCTCAAATCAACACCAGTGGGAACCTGTGCACAGACAGCAGAGGTTATTTCCAGGCCACATGTCACCTGTCAACAACATAACCCTGGAACACCGTCAGGGTGAGACACAGCCCAAGAACAAGGCCTCACGGGTTCTCCAAATACCTTCAGATGGGTTTTACGCCTGGGACTTGAATCTATTTCAGTTATTGTGTGCCAATTATCAGGAAGGGTTGAAGCATATCCTTGCTTAAAAGCCACAGCCCTTGATTTTGTGTTTCTGATCTGTAGCACACTACCTTCTACACCAAATGACTGAGGCACACACTCTGAGAACCGTTATAAAAGATCTCTGTTTAAGTGGTATCTCTTACTCAAAACCTACACTATCCTCACCATCCATAATCTTCTGGAAAACCTGAAAGGACCAACAACATCCTTAACTTAAAATATCAACACTTTCAGAATCCCCTGAGCTCCCTTGGCCAAAGGTGCTCCTATAGCCCTACGGCCATACAGTCCCTGCTCTTAGGAAACCTCAGTTGTCACCTGATGGGTTGGTGACGGGAGGGCACAGCAGAGGTGGCACGTGACTGCAAGGGACTCCCTGTGTCCCACCTATCGCCAGCAGCATCTTCCAAACATCCTCCCCGTGATCTTTACCCGGGAGATTCTCTCTGTGGGAAGAGATGCCAGGGCAGAGCTGCTCTCAACTCGCACGGGCAGGACCTTCCCAGGTGCTGTTAACACCTAGAGCAGCACAACTGCAGGGACTCGGCCCCTGGATTCACATGTCACAGCTAGAGCAGCAATTTAGAGCTCCCCATGATGAGAAAGCCACTGCAATAGGGGACCTTAAACTGAGGGTCTCAGAGACCCCCTAGAAGCAGCCATTCTTCAGAAACAGCTGACCTGAGACCTTCATGGCAGGCTGATGATCTTGGGGGATGGACGGCTTTGTGACTAAGAAGTCACAGCAAGACCCCTGTCTAATTCCTGCTTTGCCTTCCATCTGCTTGTGTATACCCTTTCTCCCTCTCAATCTTCACAGACCTCTGGTCGTCATCCGCTCACAAGAACCCTCGTCTCTTTTCTCTTCACGTATGATCACTGTTAGGTCAGAACGTGCTCATGCTAATGCCATTCTTAGATTGTCCCTGTGGCCACTGCTCTCACTCCCACTGACCCTGGGACACACCACCCACCACCTGGGCCCCAGGACAGAAAGCTCTGCAAGTCCTGGTTTCACCAAATGAGGCCCTGGGGACTCACAGCCCACGGTGCTTCCACCTCATCTACATGGACAGTTGGCCCTAAACAGACCAACCGAGATTCTGCAGCGCCCCTTCCTCCCAGGAAAATAACCTATTAGTAAGGTCTATTTATCAGGCCCCAGGTGATTCTAAATTGAAATTCAACAATCTTCACAGAACCATGGGCCACACACTCACCTCCTGGAAGAGATGACGACAGATCCAAACTGTAACCCAGCTGGCGTAAGGCCTGGGTGCCAACCTCCCGTCACGAGGTCTCCGTGTGCCTCTGCCAGACACTACCTCCTTTGGGGCCAGGTCCCCTGGTCCTGCTTCTCCCAGACTAATGCCTCACGCACTTTAGAAACAGCATTCAGAGACTTCTCTGTACACAGAGAGCCTAATTCTACAAACCTCCATGCAGGACAGTCTGACTCAGACTCAAGTTCCCAAACGGGCCCCCTTTGCTTGTTCAGTTCTCCACTGAGGGATCAGTGTCCACGAGAACAGCCGGGCAGCGTGCCCACAGGCACGAGTCACATGAGCAGGAAACACTGTGAGGATCCCGTCACCAATGGTGGCACCTCCTCTGCCTTAGACGGAAGACAGACCAGTCCCCGTGCACTGGCACCAGCTGACAGATGCTTGCGCTGCTCCCCATGTCTTACTGGCCAGCCGTGGCTGCGTCTGTGCCCCTGCACCTGTTTCCCACTGTGCCAGGATCGAGGGAACAGGCCCTTCCCACCTTCAGGAGAAGGCTATACGGGTCTCTGAGGCTGACCCTCCTGGCCCACACAATTTGTTCTCTTGGCCTGGGTAGTGGGAGCTTTGGTTTCAAAGCACCTTAAAGGGACTATTAATTGTTCTTATTCTTGCCATAGTGGTCACGATGCTGACTCACTGCATTCTATCCAGAGTCTTAAATGTGTCCTTACACCACTTTCTCATCAGATGATCACCATATTGATACAGCAACAAAAAGGTCAAGAAGATCTCACAGCACAGTTGACCATGAAGACAACTGAACAATCTCTGAAAAGATCTGACAGGACAGTTCACCATGAAGACAACTGCACAATCTCTGACAAGATCTCACGGTACGTTTGACCACGAAGACAAGTGAACAATCTCTGAGTGGTGAAGATCTGGGTCTGTGGCCTTTCCTGAGTTGGCCAACCTCTTGTAAGTGAGAGAATGACTGAAAGGGGAAACTGAGAAACTGAACACACCAACAGACAGAGGCCAGGTCACCTGTGACAAGAGGACAATAGCCCCAACCTCTGCAACCACCAGCTGGGAAGCCACACCCCAGCCTCACTGTAGCCAGAGCCTGCAGCTTCTCTAACGTCTGTTCCCACTGCCCAGTCAGGCCTGAGAACGCTCGACATGCTCCCCTAGCCAGTCACGGGGACACCCCTTGCAGCTGGCACCTGCAGCCTCCACACCCATGGCCTTCAAGGCACACGGGACCTCTCCTTTTGCCCACTCTGAAGCCCCCTGCCTGCCGGGAGTCTCTGCCAGATCCAAGGGCGGCAGCCCTGCAGTAGCTCCGCACCTGGCCTCTGTGTGCTGCCCCCCTTGGGGGCTTTGCTCACCCTACAGTCCACCCCATCACTTGGTGCTCACCCTCTAGGACACGAATGTATCTCTAAATAACTCCTGGCAAGTTTGAAAAGGTGGAAATACATAAAAACACTACGATTTAACTCACTGACAGAACTGCACAGAAGTGCCGCATGCAGCATGTGCATCTGCCAGCGTGCGCGTGTGCACGGCTGGGTCTCCACCGGTACTTGTCCGTGCCCCAGCCAAGCTCCACATGCTGTCCGGGGACGGCAGTGGCTGTGGTGGTGTGCAGTTGAGGACCAGGCCGTGCCAGCCAGGGCTTTGTGGGGGGTGGTGTGGCAGAGCTGGCTGGACGTGGTCCCTGTGTGCCCTGGTGGGAGGCATGAGGTGTCCTGGGGCTGAGCTGGGTGCCCTGGGCAGGGTCTGTGGAGTGGGAGCAAGGTGGCTTCTCCAGCACACCTGCTGGACGTGGCTGCCATAGATGCAGAGAGGGACGCAGCCCTGCCCAGGTGGACCAGAGAGGGTGGAGTCCCTGGGGGCAGAGGAGGTGAGCGGGCTGATACAGGGCGGAGCGACCCGGGGGGGGCCTCACCTCCTCAAACTTGTACGCTATCATGGCAAAGGCCTTGAAGATGGCGTCTGTGGGGCCCGTGATGGTCACGATTCTCTCTGGGCAGTTCCCTTCCGAGATATTGATCCTCGCAGCACTCTACAGCCAGAGCAGGGAAACCAAAGCCAGGTTAGAGCTGCAGCCAGCGGGCTGGGTTCTCTGTCGACCATGGTTGATACAGCCACATGCATCTCACCCTTGACTGGCAAACCTCACCACTAGACAGTAAGATTCTTTCTAATCCCCTCCCTTACAGTGAAATTTTAATTGGCAAAAAAAATCCAAGTGATCCCCTCCCTGCACAGGGACGCATAGGAGCCCTGAATGGCCGGGTGTGTAGCGCGACAGCGAGGAGGCTCTCGCCAGCCCTGTGCAGAGACCCACCAAGCCCATGCAGGGTCCGGAGGGCAGCAGGCAGAGCCACCACACGTGGTGTGGGTCAGGCAGGCCACACTCACCTCCTCACGCATCTTCTTCACCGTCTCTCCTTTCTGGAATAAAGATTTAGACAAGGAAAAGGTCACTCGCGGCCGCATTGACGGCACACACGGGGCTTGGTGCGGCCTACGTGGTGCCGGGAGCTGCCACCTTGTGCCCACATGGCCTCCACCTCCCTACTAAGCAGTCGACTCCATACCCCCCACAGCCTGGAGGGCATTTTGGGTAACGAAACGGAGACGCAAGACCTGAGCACTCACCCAGGGCACATGGAGAGCAGGGCTTGGTGCGGCCCATGTGGTGCTGGGAGCTGCCACCTTGTGCCCACAGGGCCTCCATCTCCCCACTAAGCAGCCAACTCCATACCCCCCACAGCCTGGAGGGCATTTTGGGTAAGGAAACAGAGGCGCAGGACTTGAGCACTCACCCAGGGCACACGGAGAGCAGGGCGGGCTCTGCCCGACTCCACTCACCCGTCTAAGTGCCCTCAGGCGCCTGAGCCCGAGCTGTGCCTTCTGAAGCTCTCGTGAGAAAGGACCAGGGCAGGGCCATGGGAACCCCTCCCCTGCAGTGCAGAGGTGGAGGGGACGGGGCACAGGGACTGCCAGGGATGGACACAGTGCAACAGGACAGGGAGGCAGCGAGTCCCCCTTGGCCTCTCCTCCCCACAGGTGCAGGCATCCAAACTGGCCCTTATCCCATTAGGGAAACTTGAGGGAAACGTGAAGTCCTCCACCGTCACTTACAGGGCCGCTCAGTAACAGGGCCAGTGGAGCACGCAGGTGACATGTCCCCTACTGGGGTCTGGAGCCCAGGAAGGAGGGCCAGCCACCAAGGCAGCAGGTGGGGTCTTGCAGGGCCCAGGGAGAACCCTCCCCCTCAGCTCCCACAGAGCAGGGACCAGCTTGCATGAGGGGCCCTGACAGAGCTGCGTGGCAGCACATGGGCCCTGACTTCATGGGCGCAGTGCTGCGCACCCATTGGGTGCCACCCTGCACCAGGCAGCTGCTGTCCTCTTTATCCCCTTACAGAGACCCTGAGAGAGGCAGAGTTTGTTCAATAATTACCTTCCCAATGATGCTTCCAACTTCCTGCAGGAAAAACACCATAAAAACATGCTGTCAGAGCAGAAGGAGGAAAAGAATCCAGCACAGACCCTGTGAAACCCGTCTACCTTCCCCACGTGAGTGTGGGGAGAATTTAAAACCTGCCAAGGGAAATCTACAAGTCAGGCTCTCTACAAAGATGCCCTGCGCCTGAGGTTGACAAGCTGCCCAGGAGAATGGCTGCTTTCCAGAGAGAGTTCCAGAGGCATCACTCATGCACTTGAGGCCTCCAGGAAACCCTGCAAGAAATAGATGAAAAATAAAATTTCTCCCAATTTTGTGACTTAAGGAAAATTTAGCACAGTTATTGCTATGTGACTTATTTTTTTTTTTTTTTTTTTGGGACAGAGTCTCACTCTGTTGCCCGGGCTAGAGTGAGTGTCGTGGCGTCAGCCTAGCTCACAGCAACCTCACACTCCTGGGCTCAAGCAATCCTTCTGCCTCAGCCTCCCAAGTAGCTGGGACTACAGGCATGCGCCACCATGCCCGGCTAATTTTTTGTATATATATTTTTTAGTTGGCCCATTAATTTCTTTCTATTTATAGTAGAGACGGGGTCTTGCTCTTGCTCAGGCTGGTTTCGAACTCCTGACCTTGAGCGATCTGCCTGCCTCGGCCTCCCAGAGTGCTAGGATTACAGGCGTGAGCCACCGCGCCCAGCCTATGTGACTTATTTTTAAAAGCTGGAATATTGAAAGAAACACTGGAACACGCTGCCACAGTTCTAGTTCTAAAGTCGAGCCTGAGACAGTTTGGGGATATACACCAGGGGGTCAAGTGTCTCCCTGCCTGGCAGTGGGATGGGACCAGCCAGGGTCCTGCCATGGCAGTCACTTGAGGCTGGGCCAGCCTGGCTCTAGTCACAGAGAAGGACATTTTTCAAAATCTGACTCATTTCCTTATTACAACGAAGTTCTGAGCAACTATTACTATCACTGTCCTTGTGAAGGCCTTGGTCTCTGCCAAGGCCACCCAGAAGGGCATGTGTGGGGGACAGTGCGAGCAAACGGTCCCCGTCAGCAGGGCACCCTCCCCCAGGGAGCGGCTGGTGGCGGCCTGGCTGCTGGGACCCTGCGCCTGACCACACAGAGAACCCTGTTTGTGGGGCCCACTGGCTTCTGGCACGCACAGGGGAGGGGGCAGGTCATCCTCTCTCCACTAAGACCTGGGAGTTCTGGAAGGAGGCCGTGTCTTCTGGAAGAGCAGGATGTGCCTGTGCTACGGGCACTGGAGCCCAGGGCCTCTGGCAGCCGCGCCGGGCGGGAGGCCACATGCAGACATGGGGATTGGGGTCCTCACGGGACAGAGCCCAGCCAGGAGGAAGCAGGCCGACCCTGTGCTGCTGCTGGACGGGAACTAGAGGTGTGACCTCACGGTGCTCAAAACAGAGAGAGGAGCGTGGAAATGTCACATAGTGCACACAGCATAAACCTGCCCTCAGAGCTGCCTAGGGCCGCGCAGCCGGGAGCTCCGAGCACTCCTGGTGCTCTCATCCTGGCTTCCGAAGCGCTGTCCTCCCGCCTGAAGGAGTCGGGGTTCTTTGGAGAAGTGGCTGATGCCAGGACTGGGGCAGGGAGGACAGGATGGCCTGAGCAGCATGTTGTGCGAAGGGCAGAGGGTGCCGTGAGGAAGCACTCGCGAGTCTGCCAGCCAGGACAGTGTGGGGGTCAGGAGAGGTCATGGCAGCCCCAGCGTGAATGAATGAATGAATGCCTTGAAAGTCTGATGACAGTGGGACATGGACACAGCTGCAAAGCACCTCCCACCCCAGTGTTCTAAGCGCACTGGAAGAAGGGCAGCTCCAGGTGAGCCCCCAAGAGCCCCAGGACAGGAGGCTGTGGCGATGCATCTGCTGCAGCCACGAGACTTCAGACAGGGCCAGAGTGGAGGACGTGCCACAGAAACACTGGCAGAAACTCAGAGGACAGTCAAACCAGAGGGAATTACCCCAGACTAAGGGACCAGGAATGCTGCCTATGGCTCCGCCTAGGGCACCTTGTGATCGAGGGCAGCATCTCGATGGCTGGGGAGACCCTAGTGAGGTCCTGGGGGCAAGTGTGGGGACACACCCATGGTGACCTGCCACTGGTGGCTGCCTGAGGTCATGTAGGAGAAGCCCCGTTTGCAGAAAATGCACACAAGGCATCCATGACGATGGGCTGTTGGGTTGGTGACTCAGTCTCCAGTGGTTCTGGGCACACATAATTGGGGTTGCATTTGCGACTGCTTTGTAAATTTGAGAATAAATAAAAATGACACAGGCACAGGCCCCGGAGTGGGAGCCCCTCTGCCTCCCATCTCTCCGCAGCACTGCTGGCAGCGGCCACCCATACCTTTCCGTGCATCAGCAGGCGGATCGTCAGCGTCACGTTCAGGCCACCTTCTGAGACCTTGGACTCCATCTTTCTCCCAAAATGTGGCTGGGGGTGATGGCTTAAGGCGCTGAGGGCGCTGTGAGGAAGGACAGACGGGGTCCAGAAGGCGTCACCTAGAGAGAGAAGGTGCAGCTGCTATGACCCAAGGACAGTCTCCACGGTCCTGGCGCCAGGGGTGAGCTGGCCGCCCGGCCCTCGGGCTGCCCTGGCGGGGGAGGGGTGGGACCACCATCACTGTCACGTGCTGGCCAGGCTGGGCAAAGCCCCCAGGGCTGACTGTCCTCGGGACCCTGGGCAGGACCCTCCAGCCTGCCTGAGTGTGTCACCTGCCAAGAGGGCGACAGGAGCGCCTCCTGGGGAGCTGGAGCGTGATAGCGTTACCCAGAAGCACTGCACGTGCTCACAGCGCCAGCACTGTGCTGAGTCCATCCTCCTGCCTGCCGGCACGGCTCTGAACAACCCCCAGAGCAGAAGCCCCTGGTTGAGCCTTGCTTCAGCCTGAGGAAGCCGGGAAAGCACAGGTGCCAGTGTCCCTCTGCACCCAGGGCCAGTGGTGCCAGGCAGCTTCATCTCTAATGCGTGTTCCGTCTGTCAACTAACTGCCTGACTAGTGTGCCCTGAGTAAAGTTGTCAGAAAATGCCTTCTGTACACATAACACTGGTTATATTGCTTCCGTGGATACTCATGCAGTGAGTTGACTCAGCCCACTGGGCAAAATTAAGGCTTCATTTTATGATCTATGAGCAAAGAATGAATATAGATGGTGACACTGAAATGCCTGTGGGGAAGTGAACTGGCAACTTGGTGGCAGCTGCCTTGGTGGCCCGGTCTATGTGCTGGGCTCTGCAGATCCCACTCGAGGCATCTGGACACACAGGGCCCTCCTGCAGCCAGCCCCCTTCTCCTGGGCCTTGTCCAGGGGGCCGGATGCAGAGCACAGGTCACCCCCCCACGGCGGAGTGCAGGGAAACTCGGGCGCCCTTGTAGGAGCCGTGCTCACGCCAGAGGATGAGGAAGGAGGCGAAGGTGGGGGGACTGACAGCGCAGGCAGAGTGGGGTCAGCAGGGCCCTCAGCACCGAGGGAGCAAGAGGTGGGGCCTAGGGCATGCCGCCCAGGACATGGAGGCTCCCTACCACTGGCTATGCACAGGAGTCCCCAGGTGGCTCCATGTCTGGCAGCAGAGAGGGGGAAAGGAGGGCAGGGCACAGGACGTGGCAGGGGCATGAGCAGGCCCACAGCACCTGGAGATGTGCGGGTCATGGAGGGGTGGCTGCTTGGTGGGCAGCAGCAGGTTGAATTCCACGTGGCCCAGGCCCCAGCGTCAGGTGGCTCAGGGCAGAGACTGGACAGGCCTCAGGTGTTCCATTCACCTGCCCAGGTGTGCACCTAAGGGGTGAGCAGAGCCATGGGAGTGGGCGAGGAGCCGGGAGAGCTCTGCACACACAGTCCATGCTGAGTCCATCGCTGAATGGAAACGTGGCCCCAGGCCTGGCCCACCAGCCCTGCAGGAACAGAATCCCGTGGAACTCGCCCGTGCTCCTCCCATGACCCCTCCCAGGGTCCCCTCCCTGTAGCTGGGCTGCTGGATGCTGCCCTGGATCTCACCTACACTGATGATGGGACTTGAGCCACACACAGAAGAGACTATGGGTTAAAAGTTGGGGCAAAATAAAGTTTTTCCTCATCAAAATATTTTAGCTACAAAATATGCTAAAAGAAAAACACAAAGCACAGAAACAAAGTATATTCCAATCACCCACATGACAGCATGTGAGGAAAAATCTGCTAAAAGCACCCACTGGCGACTGACGCACAAAAATGACAGCTACCGATACATCTCTGCATTAATAAAACAACATGCTATCATACACTCGCGTTTTTAAAACTGTGTTTACGGGTCACTTCATCAACAAACTGAAATCACTAGTTCTCATTACTATTTGTAATGATGACATTTTGTGAATAATAACAATTTTAACATAGTATCTAACAAGGATCTTACATAGCGAACAAAGTTTTTAAAACAATCCTCACATACTGATGTTCTCTCTCTCCACTGCCCAGGTCAGTGGCCACCAGCTACGTGTGGCTATTTACACCTAAAACTCAAACATCACCAGCCACGTTTTTCGAGCTAAACAAATAGCCTCACGTGGGTGGCTGCTGCCATCTGGAAAAGCACAGAGACAGTTTCTGTGCCCACAGAAAGTTCTGGTGGGCGGCATAGCTTACACAGCCACTTCTGTATGTTTGGCTCTAAGAACTCAGAAAGGAGAGGACGTCTAGTTCAAATGCCTGGCGTGACACCAAGTGACCACCACAGTGCCTGAACAGACACTGCAATGAGCCCGGCACAGTCCTTCTGTCTGCTGGGCTGATTCTCCAGCACCAACACACTGGATCACGCTGCGGCCAGCCTAGCGCTCCTTTCTAATTAAAACACCTCCTCTCCGTCCGAGACAGCAGGGCCCTGCGGCCGTCTGTTACGTAAATGCTTCCAACCCAGGGAGGAGAAAGTGGGTCAGCTCCTGCCAGGCGTGCTGTGAGCTCCAGGCTGTCAGTAGCCATCAGTCACACGGGCCAGCAGGCACACAGCGGAGTGGCTGGAGCAAGGGCAGCCCTGGGGAGGGGTGGAGGTCACCATGACTCGGGACCCTGGGTACCCTCCCCGCTCCCCTTAGCTGACCATGAACGGCCACTATCTGTCCACGGGACAGCTCGGGGGCTAGGGGCACTGGGTTCGAGCGGCCCATTCTCTGGCCACAGGCATCCAAGGCCAAATTGGACCTGCAGCTCCGCAGCATGAAGAGCTCACCCTGCGGCACATGCTGTTCTGGAAACTGGCAGATCTGTGTTGCGGCCCCTCCCTCTGTTCTCCTCAGGGCTGCGGATTTAATACATTTTTAATTCCTTTAATGGGCGGAGAGGAGAGACAGGCCTGGCCACCCTGTGTTGCCTGGGGCCACGCCCCCTTCCACAGGCAGCCTGTCCAGGTGGAGGTTCAAATGCCACTGTGTGAGGACACTGTGCAGATGTGCCCCAGCCCAGGACACGCCCACACCCTGGACTCCTGGGGCAGCAGGTTCTAACAGACATCCCACATGAGAAGTACGACTAACGCAACTCTAGCCCACCCTGTCCCATCCCTACAAATCCCAGCCGCTAGACTGCAGCCAGGATGTGGAATCTGAGCCCTTCTCGCCCCCTCTGGCCTACCAGGTCCCAGTTTCCTGCCAACCCCCCATCTTGGGGAGCCAGTAACCCTCCAACCAGCACACAGACCTCGTGTGTGCACACAGACCACCCTCTTGAAAGCCTCTCCCCGGCTTCCTGTTCTCTGAGTTTTGCCCAAGTCTACACTCCTGCCCTGACTGCCACAGGTGAGAGGTGAGAGCCCCACATCTCCCCGAGACCCCCAGCCTCACAGCCGCACTGCGTCATGGCACCTTCTCCAGGTGGCGTCTCTGTAAACAACCACCCCCCATTTCCAGTTACATGGTCCTGGAGCCGAGCTCCCAGGCAGGGGGCAGTCCCGGCACCCACAGTGGGGACGGCCACTCAACAAACGAGATCAAGGTGAACGGACACAGTGAACGGACGCCGCGAAGACGGCGCCCGTGAGACAGGACAGAGGGTGGATGCGGGGCAGGCCTGGGGGGCCTCTGAGGGACCCACCCAGCTCAGGGTGCCAGGCATGGTAACTAGGGCAAAGGCCCCGAGGTGCAGACGCCTTCCAGGAATGGCCCAGCACTGGGTCAGCCCTTGTGGGACACCCAGTGCCCTACTTCTCCTTCTGGCTCTGCCCAACACACACAGCAGCTGGGCTCTGCCTTGGGGCTGCTTCCAGGCACCTGCCGGCTGAGGCTGAAGCCCGCGGCACATGGAAGAGCTCAGACTGCTCTGGGGAGGGGACAGGCGCCCAGCAGCGACACAACTGACCTGCATTTTATCCTTGTGTATGTGACGTGCTTCATGACTTTTAAAGCTGTAGTCAATAAACCGTACACACTGAAGTCTACAACATGACGGACCTTGCCAGACACACATACACAGGGAACCAGGACAGCAGCTCTTGGAAGTACACACACTGCCACCCGCACAGCCCCGTCGCCTGCCATCTTCCCTCCTGCTCCACCCACCACATTCGGGACTTTCTAGAAGTTTATATAAATGGAATCACATGGTACTTATTCTTTTTTATTTGGCTGCTTTTAAACCGTATTTTCTGAAGATGTGTCCATGTTGCTGAGTGTATCAGGAGGTCATTTCTTCTCATCGTGAAGCAGAATTCCATCCTACCTTACAGTTTGGGGTTATGAAGAATAAAGCTGCTAGGAACATGCGTGCTTAATTCTTTGTGTGGACATGTGCTTTCATTCCCTGTAGGTAAACACCTAGCAGTAGGACAGCTGGACCATGTGGTAGGTATAGGTTGAACTTTTCAAGACACTGCCCAACGCTCTTGAAAAGTAGCTATATTATTTCACACTTTTGTGAGCAGTGCACAAGAGTTCTGGTTCCCCCACAGCCTTGTCCACACTTGGCATAGCCAGTCTCTCACAATTCTGCCACCCTAACAGCTGCATGGTGACACCCAATTTCAGGGTGCAGTGGGCTACAGGAATAACATGACCTGGGACCGGAGCTGCAGCACGTTTGCCCCCATTTCTCAAGCTGGCCTTTGGGCCTGTCTGCTCCATCATCTCCTGTGGCAGAAGACCCGGGCGCATGGCTGCACCCCAGCCCAGGTAGGGACAAGTAAGTCCAGCACCCTGAGGAAGGGCTGTGGCTGGCTGGGGGACGTCACCTGGCCTACACCACCAGAGACAGCCCCTGCCCCCTGCTGAGCCGGTACAGAGGAAAGAGGGTGACAGTACATAAAGTGAGGGGTGGGGGGAGACTGTGTGAGGTGAGAGGTGGGGGAGTGTGTGAGTTGAGGAGTGGGGGAGAATGTGTGAGGTGTGGGGTGGGGGAGAATGTGAGGTAAGGGGTGGGGGGAGAGTGTTAGCTGTTTCGCATTATGTTGGTAACAGTTGCTGCTCCCTGGCAATTGCTCCTGGTGTCATTGGTGAGTTTCTCAATCAAGTCTTTGCCTTCTCCTGGGTGGGCCTGTCCTTGCTGGCCTGTGTCTGCTGATGCCCTTATTTCTCCCTTTAACTCCTTGAGGTGTGGATGCCGCCATCACCCCATTTTACAGATGGAGAGACTGATGCTTTGAGAGCCTAAAGGATTTGCTCAAGGTCATGTGGCTAAACAGAACCTGGCTGCTTTCTCCTAGGCCAGGCAGCGCCTTCCTGGCGGGGCAGCTGGGGACTAGGTGACTGCCTTCTCCCTCTGGCTCAGTGTGACTTGCAAATCCCCCAGCTCCCAGAAGAAGGCAGAGGAAACAGTTGCAAAAGGAAAATGTCTTATCAAGGCCAACAAAAAGGATTCAGAAAAAAAATGCCATGAAAACAGAACCAAATTCCATGCTACAAAACAGAAATAGACAACAAAGAACTGTCACACTCTTTTAAGTTCTGGAAATATATAACTGTTGTCTTTCCTTTATTTGAGCTAGTCCAATTTGAAAAGGCTTAGTTCTGTTTTTAATTTCACTGGTTTGGGTCTTATTTTATTATTTATTCCCGTCTGCTTGTTTTGGTTTTCTTTCCTTTTAAGTTTCATCTAGTGGCAGCTCAGATTGTTTGGAGACTCTTCCCCTTTTCTAATGTAAGCATTTCGTGCTATAAATTTGTCTAGAGGTACTGATCTGCCTATACATTTGGATGCTTTTTTTCCCCATTTTCTCTTACTTCAAAATATTTTAAAATTTCCTTTGACAATTCCTCTTTGACCAGTGTATTATTTAGGGATATGTGTTTTGATTTTCAAGTTTTTGGAAATTTTCCAGTTATCTTTGATTATTGATTTACGGTTCAATTCCACTCTGGCCAGAAAACACACTTTGTATGATTTCAATTATTTTATTAGGCTTTTTTTTTTTTTTTTACACAGGTTACGGTCTGCCCTGGTGAATGTCCACGAGCGCCTAAAGACCGTGTGTGCTGTGCTGCCTACTGCTGCCATTCACTACTCCCCGTCGGTCAGTGCAGACCGTGTGCACTGACCTGTCCTCATGTTCACCGAAGCTGACCCCTGTCACCTCCGCTCTGTTACTGAGTCCACACTATGAACTTTCAATTTTAGTTATTAGATTCTTCAGTTCTAAAATTTCCATTTTGTTCTGTTTGAAGTCGTCTATTTCCCTCTCTTTCCATTCACTGCGGAGGGCTCGTGCTCACTCTGGGCGGTTGGTTACGAAGGCTGCTGTGAAGTCTCTGTCCAGCAGGCGGCCGTCCCTGGCGGCGTCTGCCGTTACACTTTCCCTTTCATGAGGCTGAGACTTCTTAGTTCTTCTGGTCAAGTGTGGACGCTGGACCGCCTGCTGGACACTTTGAGTACTGTTCCAGCACTCCAGTCACCACTGCTTAAATCTTACATAGAATGATGGTATTTCTATTTTGTCAGTGGTAGTTCTAGTTAGTTAGTCCCATAGCCTTCAGTTCTGAGAGCGTCTGCAGTGATACCCGACTCTGTCCCATGCTCTGCCCAGTGTCCTGATGGGTCCTGGGGCCACCAGCCCTGCAGTCCTGTCGAAGCCTTTGCTGTGCGTTCATGGTAGTTCCACACATGCCTATGGAGGCTGTGTCTAGGAGCTCACACACAGCTCTGTGGGACCCGCTCAAGCTCCCCCTTCTCTGCCGTCTCCCTGACGCTCTCTGGCTCCCAGGGGCTCCCCTTCTTGCTCTTCTGGTGAGAGCCAGGGCCTGAGTCTGTCCCTGTGCCGCACGCTTCCTGCAACAGCGTCTCCACCAGGGCCAAGCGGCAAGAGGGGAGAAACAGAAAACAGACCCGCCTTGGTCGCTGGGACCGTTCGCTGGACTGAGGCTCCTGGGGTCAGGGAAAAAGCTTTCCTTTGGCTGCAGGTCGCCTGGGGGCTGGGGTGGGAGGGATTGAAAGAAGCAGAAATACCCTTCTCTGTCCTGCAGGAACCCCCTTTCCTGCTCCTTAGAGAAATAAAGCTTCCTGAAGGAGCTTCTTGAAGCCCCTCCTACCTGCACCCTGGCATGCTTCTGGGTCTGCATCCAGGCTGGGAGACAGGAGGAAGAGAGAGTAGGAGGCTGCCCCTGGATCCCAGGGTCCTTTCTCAGCCTCTGTCCCCTCTGATGTTTTTGAGTCCCCAGGTAGTGATTCCATGAATTCTGCCCAGAAGTTCCAGCTGTGTTCAGCGGGAGGGACAAGGTGGTGTGTACTTGTTCCATTTTGACCAGAATGATAATCTCATTCAATTTCTATATTTGTTAAATTGCCAAAATCTGCTTAAAACTAGTATGACTGCAGTGAAATTCTGATAAAACAAATTTTATCAGAACAATCTTCCTTTTCAAAAAGAATATTCAAATCAACAGAATGCTAGTAGTAAATATTGTCACAGTCAGAATTGAGGTGTATCTGTAACGGCAGCAGCACAGTGCCCACAGCCCTGGGTCCTCACTTAGATAAACCCACCGTGTCCTAATGCGGCAGGAGCTCGTTCTGCCTCTGTTACAGGAAGAGATGAGGTGCTATGAAAGTGGGAAGTGATGAGTTGCCCCCAGACCCACACTCCTGACCCCCACACAGGTACACTTGGCTATTTTCATGCAGTCAAAACCAAAGCTAGAAACTTCTGCCTCAGACTTGGAGGAAAGAGTCCCATGTTTGAGAGTGTGATGTCGTGTCCATGTTGTAGGCTTTTTTCGGCAGGGGGAGAAGGGAAAGTGGATTTGGGTATTGACGCAGAAATGGCTTTACAGCTGTCTATGGACTGTGTAACAGCAATCACACTGCTGTGAGTGCAGAAGGCAGGCAGTGCCCGAATCCTCTCCAACATGAGACTTCTCACTGGAGAAGAGGTCTAAGTCCTGCCAGCAAAGCCCAACCATGGCCCCTGCAGCCAGGCGAGTGCTGTGTGGCAGACAGCTCTGGCCATGCCCCCATTAGCTGTGCCCTGTCCGAGGCTGTGCCAGAAGGGCTGTACCCAGGGCTCAGCTGTCTGGGGACGTGACTATGGAAAGGCCATGGGGGGCGGGGGCAGCACAGACTTGATGCATCGTGTTTAACAGCTCAGTGCATGCATCGCGCTGCACGGGGCCAGGGCAGCGGAAACCGACAGAGCTCATTAGCCGCTTCGCTCTCCTTGAGACGCACAGTGCACATCGTGTCCTTGAGGCCATCCTGGCCAGGGGAGGGCTGGGGAGGGCTCTGTCATGCAATGCTCTTGCCAGCCACGGTTGGACAGGCGGCCCTGGCTCGTGCAGCCCTGACTTAGGTGAGCATTCTAAGCACCCGCTCCCTTGTCACTCAAGCGTCCAGACAGGCAAAGAGCACGGGGCTGGGACCAGCGACCTCTCATCTCCCCAACTTGGGGAGGCCGTGGCACATGGGCCTCAGGTCTGGACACTGCTTTTCTCTCTCTGGTGATGGACGTGCCAGGCTTCCCCCTGTGAGGACAATATCTTGCAGTCCCACCTTTGGGAAAGAGTGCTCTGGGGTCCAGCCTGGCACCTGAGGAAGGGTTTGCCTCTTACAAATGTCCCCCTTGTTTCAGATGCACATTTCAAGACGAGTAATGTCTCTGAAGCAGAGCCAGGATGGGCCTCCCTGAGGGCTGAGTCGAGTCGGCTCTGATGTCCCCACTGTGATGAAGCCTGCGTGGACTCGACCCGCCCCGAGACTCTGTCCGCACCCTGAGTGCCCATGTAGCCCCTCAGGCCATGAGCATGTGCTGTGTCCCCATGGACCCTTGGACCGCAGCCCAGCCCAGGCACCCTCCTCCTGCACACCCAGACTCAGTCCTTACCAGGCGCCAGGGACGTGGGGTGCAGGGACTTGCCGTTTGGTGGAGACTACAGGCTGGGGCCGCTGGCAATCTGCGTGGCTCAGAGTCAACATTAGGTCCTGCCCTGCCCTTAAACACACGCCCCACACAGGTCAAAGATCCAGAAGCAAAAGGCGAACACCCAACTCTCCTGGAAGGAGGTCAAAGATCCCTTTCAGCCTCAGGGGAACGAACCCACCCTTCCCATGACACTGGGAGGGCACCCGAGACCCCAGGGAAGCCAGGTGGGGCCAGCAGAGCCAGAAGGTGGAGAGCGATGGCAGAAGCACCCCAAGCCCAGCCAGGTGAGGGCGAGGGACCCCACCCTTTCCCCAGAGCCCTCATCCTCGGCAGACTGGAGCGTGTAAGCCAGTCTGAGTCTCCTGGGGCCGGGTGACTTGGCCCAGAGCATCCTGGCAGACGGAGGCAGTGAGAGGCAATGGCAAGGAGCGCGCTGCGCCCACGGATCACGGCTCACGCTAAATACCCAATGCTGCAACTGCAACAGCTACCAGGAGTGCGCCACTCACTCAGGACAGCACCACACGCCGGCACGCAGCTGGATGGGCTCGCGTGGGCCGTGGGCCAGCCTGGTGGAGATGCCCCAAGCCTCCTGGGCTGCTGGACCGGCAGGAGCTAGACGTGGTTCCTGACGGGCCCTTGAGACGGCTCTGACCCAGGTCAGAGCCCAGGAAGGGAGGCGCTGAGTCAGGGTCACTGCAGCTGCTCTAGTCCTGTAACGCAGGCCCCAGTCACTGCTGTGCGGAGGCTCCTCCCGAGCCTGCTGGGCCCTGCCTGGGCCCTGGGCTATCCCACAGCCCACCTGCCTCCTGTGGGCTCTCCTTTGGGGACCTGCACACTCTCTTCTGAGTCTGCACTTGCTGAATTTCCAGGTTCCCTGCAGGGCCTCTCAGGAGCATGCCAAGGGAGCCTAGCCACACAGTGAACCCAAATACCCCACAGGTCATGATGAGAAGAGGTGACACTGCAGGACAACTGTACAGCAAATGTTAGAGAATTAAATTTTCAAAAAAGACACCATTTGCAAGAACAAAAAAACCCTCAAAGACTTGAGATAAATCTAACAAAAGATGAGTAAAATCTCTATGTAGAAAACTGTAAGACATTATTAAGAGCAACTAAAGAAGACCCAAGAATTAGAATAGAAAATACATGTTGTTCATGGACTTAAATACTCAATAACTTAAGATGTTAATTCCCCCAAATGGATCTACAGATTCAACTCCACAGACAAGCCGATTTGAGAGCACGTGTGAGAAATCCACCAGGCCAAGGGCAGCCTGAGGAAAAGGACAGGGTGAGAAGGCTCCCCCGACCCATGGCCCAGACACGTGTGACAGTGGGGTAAGGATGGACAAGCAGACCACGGGTCCAATAGGAGCTCAGAAACAAGTGCTTGCAGACACAGGGATGCTGAGGACGGACCTGCGGTAGCACGGCCGGGTCACCTGGAGGGGCGTGTGGAGAAAGGAGGCGGGAACCCACCTTTCCTCCCATTCCCGGGGCAACTCCAGGTGCATCTAATGGGAGAGGAAACAGAGCAGCTTCTGGAAGATAGCACAGGGGACTCCCTGCACGAAGTGGGAGAAGGTGGACTCTCAGGGGCCAGAAAGCTCCACTGTTAAGGAGATGAAGGGATGAATCCCACTAGATTCAAGATTTTTTGCGTCAACAGATACTGTCGAGAGAGAAAAGCAGCCTGCAGCTCGTTCAGTCACCACGGGCTCCTATGTAGGGAGTGGGCACAACCAGAGGGACGTCCCAAGGATAACGGACGTATCAAGGCCAGCCCCACGCCACCAGAAAGGAGGAAACACCACCACCACACAAAACGTCACGGAGGCGCTGGAGAGCACACAGAGCGACACGGCCCTTAGACAGTTCCCATGTTTAAACTGACACATTGCAGGAAACTGCCGTGCACTGTCGATAAAGCTGACACTTGCACACGCAATGACCCTGCAATCCCAGCTTCTAACGAGACAGAAGTTCTAACTAATGTTCTGAACCTGGCAGCGCTGCTGTGGAAGTGTCTTTGCTAAGCCATCCTGAGGGGCCCTGCCTGCAGGGGAGGGAGACGCAGAGATCCACAGATGGGGTGCGGTGCCAGGGGAGGCGGCGGGGATGTAGCACAGCAGGGTGAGGCTCGGCCAGGCCAGCACCTCAGGGCGGGAGGCCCCCCCACCACTGCAGTCCCCACACCCACATCTCCTGCCGGCTGTGCAGCTGCTCTGGACTCTGGGGAGGACACACGTGTGTGCACATGCTCACAGTGTCCTGGAGGCCGCTGCAGGTGTGCCCAGGGCTTCTGCCTACATGCACCTTGACAGCCTGATGGAGGCGAATGGGGACAGGCCCCTGGACTGCGCGAGGAGTGGGGCGGTAGGTCGCCCCACATGCCGCAGGCTGTGCTGAGGCTTCATAGGCATCATCACACCTCAGTGTGCCCCCGGGCACCGGAGGAGGCCCGGAGCAGCCGGCCCTGGAGGAGGCTGCGACCTTCATGCAGCAAGGACTCTCCCCAGCCAGAAGCTCCGCATTAAAGTTAATCCCCCGCAACCCCCGAGCTGTGCTGCAACTTTGATCTGCTGATGGACTGCTAATCCCGAAAACCTCACAGCTGCCTGCCTCAGTTATTTATCTTAATGGGTGTGGTTTGTTTTTTATTTCAGTGTCCATGTCGGAAAAAGATACGGATATGTGTGTGAAAGACAAGCTCTGCTCCTCAAAACACAAAGCCTCATGAGCACATTCCTAAATCCCGCAAAGGTGGGTCAATAAGGCAAACCCCAGACCGGGTGTCTAAATTCTTGAATTTGTTTCTACTAATTCTGCCAGGCGGAAGTGGGTTGCACGAGCTCTGCCCTGGCAGGATCTGAAAGAGAGGCTTTGACTGCGAGCTGCCCAGAGCCGACCCCACTGCCTTGCAAGGCCCCGTCAGTACAACTGAGGTCCGGGCTGGAGTGAGGACGGCGCCATGGCTCCTGCCTCCAGCTCAGTGTCCAGACCTGAAGCAGCCTCCCACTTCTCAGCGCGACAGGCCAGGGTCTCTGGTGACTGGGGGCTGCACACCGGGGCTGGGCACGGTGTTTCTGGCAGCCCGGCCAGGAGGCTGTCCCAGGGACAGTCCAGCAGAGATGCTGACCAGCCGCCATCTGCAGTAGGGCCTGGGCAGCCACACGGCGTCATCAGCCCAACCTGCTGTGGGCTTGTCCATATGCCCCAGATACCACTGGGCCCTGGCAACTCAAACTTGAGTCAAACATACATTTCTAGGTCACTCAGACCAGTGGCTTTTAACAGATTTGACCGTAATAGCTGCAGGATCCTTTCTAAAACCAACAAAAAGAACAACAAGGCAAGGCAACACCAGCAGAAACGCTCTGAGGTTCTGCCAGAGCCCGTGTGGGCAGCCCCCTTGCAGCAGGGGAGAGGGGACCCCAGGGGCTCTGAAAAACATGCAGGCAGAGGTGGGGACGGGGCAGCCCCGATGCCCCCACACGAGGAGGAGCCCCCATCGCTGGGCCCCCTTCTTAGATTTCCAAACAGAGATACGCCAGCTATTTGTTTTGCGTAAATACCACACTACATGTGTACCATGCAGTGATTTTAAAACATAGCCATAATCTGTAGGCAGGAAAATGCACAAATTTGATGTGAGCAGCTCCACCTTCACACAGGATTTCCCAGGCGACCAATGATTCCGGACAGGGAATGTCCCACTCCCAGGCAGGGCGCTGGCCCCCAGCACCCCACGCAGTCTGTACTCACTCGTGCTTAGCTCCTCGGACTCATGGTGATACTTCTAAGAGTCATCCCTCCTGTCGGGGGACAAGGCTGGGTTCTCCTGAGAGTCCCTCACCTGGCAGAGGCCTACAGAGGAGTCCTTGGAGCTTGGCTGGGTCAAAGGGCACCCACACTTGAAGCGTCTGTGGTATGAGGTTCATAGCTGTTCCTGCAGACGCCAATGGGTACCACGTTCTGGGCCGCAACTCCGGACAATGTCACCTTGAATGTGTGTCAGTTCATGAAGGACACGTTTATTTCTTCATGGCTGCTCTCCTTGGGCAAGCTGCCTGCCTGGAGGATGGGGTACGGCCATGGCGGTGCCAGCGCTCCCCTGGGTCTGCCACCCTCACGCCTCCCCCTGTGCCTTCTGGGATGAGGCCTGGGTGATGTCCTCGCGGAAGACCGTCCCACACATCCACACACAAGTTCTGTGAACGCTCCAGCGTTGTTGCCTTCAGCATGGAGCTCCATCTCAAGCACATTTGCGTTGGTGTGAGGTAAAATGCTAAACTTAGCGGCTTTGACATACTTAACTGACCCAACAACTTTATCGAATAGTCTGTCCACCTCTTGTGCTTCAAATACCACTTTTACTAAAGCAAAGCAAATCAAATCAGAACAAAACCAGCCTCTAGTCCTCTCTGGCCACTGTAACTACTCTCGCCCTAGAGTCTGTTTTACGTGAGTTTCTTCTTCCCTCCCCCCCTGCATCCTTTTGTTCATAGGGACTGTGAGCCCAGATACAACCTTGGTGTGGGGGGGTCACGCAGAGGGGAGGACAGGGCAGGGGGATAGCGAATGGTGGAGAGAAGGCAGCGGATGGTGGCACTGGAGTCCCTGGGTGAAGGTGCAGGCAGGGGGCTTTCAGATGGGCACTGAGGGCTGCTCTGGGGATGTCGACTAGAGGACGGCCGTGTCTGCACCTGGGGCTGGCCTGCAGCACCCGCACAGCTCTCCCCAGCTAGGCCCTCTCCTTCTGCGGCCGTCCAGTGCTGGTTCCTGCCCCGGAGACATGTCCCTTCATTCCCCCGACCACCCCAATGGCCCTTGGTCCCCCCAACTGAGGGCCCCGAGTCATTGGGATCCCACGGCCTCTGCCACATCTTCCCTCCCACCAGCTGCTCCCTTGGGCTCCTGCTCACCTTGAACACGAGCGGGTGGGACCACCCTTCTCCATAGAACCTTCTCCAACCTTCCACAAGCCCCTCTCTGCCTCAGCACCGGACAGACAGGGCAGAGGCACACATGGGCAGCCCCCATACCATTTAGCACGATCAAGACCCTGAGCTGTGCACCTGACCCACCATGAAGTCCATGCAAACCACGCATGTCCCCACTGACCAGTCTGACTGGTGCCTGACCTGACAGACTGTCAGCACACAGTCCTCTCCACCCTGGGTGCGCACTGCGAGCCCTGCGTGCCCGTCATTCACACTCTCACTCCTATCTGGTCTACGCCACATTTCTCACAAGTACCGTGCACACCAGCACCGCCTGGAAAGTCTGTTAGATCACAGACCATGGGCCCCACCTCAGAGTTTCTGACTTGGTCTGTCTGGTGGGGGAGGGAAGCTGAGGATCTGCGTCTCCAGAGAGCTCTCAGGTGATGGTGGCAGTACAGCGATCACACTGGGGGGACCACTGCCTTAGGATCTATCCTTAAAATGATGTGGGCAGCACTTAGAGGGAAGGAAACCCTCCCAGCTGACCTGGAGTGCCTGGTGGGTTCTGCCCCCACACGGTCCTGCCCACCCTAAGGGTCCCTGGACCCCCCGTCACAGCCTCTGGGCCTGCTGGTCCTCTGAGTCCTGGGCCTGTGAAGTCCCCTCAGTTCCCTGGAGTGAAAACATCTCTCCAAAAGAGTCCAGCCGTGGGCGGCTCGTGACCCCAAATCTCCCGAGGCTCCCCGCAGGACAGCGTCTGCTTTGTCCAAGTTTCCGCTTCCCGAGCAGAGTGCGGCAGCCTCCCGGGAACCACATGCACCGCCACGAACCGAGCAGGGCGTGTGGGGTGCGAGGGGGCTTCCAGAAGGGCAGCATCAGGCCACACCACCATGTGGCCCTTCCAGCTCCCACATGAGTCAAGACCCAAAGATCTGAGGCCCACATGAGGAGAACGGCCGCCCTGGTGTCTGAGGACAGGCTGCTGGGTCTGTGGAGCTCAGAGACATGAGCCCATGAACTCCCAGGGCTGTGTTAGGATCGTCCTCAGAGAAGTACAAAGGGGCCATCACCCTGGTTGCTTCTGTAAGGTTACGTTTATGCTATTTCTGGAAAAACAGTAATATCTTTCACAGACGAAACTAAGGGAAAATAAACATTCCCTAACACTTGCCCTGCACTGCAGGTTTTATTTCTAGAGACAGCAAGGCTTGTTCCCCTTAAATACAGTAACGGGGGTGGGCTATATCATTATTAACGTGAGCAAACAAGGTCATCACCACAGTGTGTCTCTGTCTCGCTATCCGCCCCCCGCCCCCAGAAAACAAAGTGCTCGCATCAAGCCAAGTGTTGGGACGAGCTGGGTGGAGGAAAATGGGCGCAATGTCGAAAACTGCACCAAAATAAGCAGGACTTTCCCCATGCATAGAAGAGGCACTTGTAATTATAAATGTGAAAACAGTCAAGTTTGCTATAGTATTGGTGAAATAATAGAAAAATTCCCTTTCCTCAAGATTGGAATGGGTAAGAAACAGCCCTTTAGAGACGTCACGTGAGATTCACGCCAAGGCCTCAGGGGCGGGAGCTGGACCTTACCCCGAATGCGGGAGGTTTCTGCAGGGGTCGCTTTCTGGAAGAGAAAAGCTGCTTTTGCTACCAGGGCACAACTGTTGGTCTGCATGGCTAAAATGCAGACTAGTTTGTAATCTAAAGTGCTTGTATTTACTCCGGTGGCCTTGGGCACGTTCGCTGGAAAGCCCGCTAAAACACAAAGCTAAAATATGTTTTCTCTGAAAAGTAAAAAACTTTTCCTAATAAAACATATTCCGATCAAACTCTATCATGACCTTTGCCCTGGCAAACAGGAGGACAGACTGTCTCAACGCGGCACCACGGCTGGGACACGGTGAACGTTTCGTGGTTGGCACAAGCGTTCACCAGAAGGACCTGAACTAACAAACATTTCAGCTTTTTTACAGGACAGGCAAAAAATATGAAATTTCATTATTTATAAGCCACAAAACTCACACTGGTTTCACGAACATTTTTAAATTATTACACACCTCACGTGTGCTTCATCACGCAGCTGTCACACTCGCCAGCCTTCCAGACGTGAGAGAACTGTGTTACTCTTGATATAAATGTGCAGGTTCCCCATTTATTAACCTCACCCTGATATCTGGACTCGGCAGAGCTGGACGCCAGCGGGAGGAATCGCTCCCTCGCTCGCTCAGAGGTCCACACTCACAGACAGGGGCAGGGATGGCTGGCCAGGCTGGAAGGTCCCGGCCCCGCACCACAACGACGGCCAGCATCTCTAAGGGTGAGAGCTACATTCTCTACCACCCAATACCTCTGCCTGGCAAATATCCGTAAAAGTATACGCTTCTTCGGTAACTAATAACACTTCAACAGCAAAGGAGGTTACCCTTCAACAGGAACCATATCATCAAAACGGAGGACCTGACGTGAATATCATCGCTGGAATGTACTTATAAATGCAACAGTTTCCACGTTTTCATCATAAAGCACTGTGCATGGCTACCCGCGCCAGCTCCACCTGCCCCGCGCAGCCTGGCCCGCCGTCCCCCGCACTCCAGCCCTCGGAACCCCTTACCTCAGACAAAGCAGCTCTGAGCGCTGGGAAGGATTGGGGCTGACGTGGGTACCGCACAGATGGCCACTCTCCCGCGTACAGATGAGATGCTGAAGGAGAAGAGCCAGGGTGATGTCTGCTTCCCACCAAGGGGCCGCCCACCCAGTGGCCTCGGGCGGGAGCCTCGTGACACAGGCCAGGCACATGTGACCCATTTTCCAGCCAGCTCCCCTCGTGTCCTTGGGGGTGCACCCAGCGCTTATGCCCTGTCATCTCAGCGGCCCCTCCCCCAAGGGTGATGGAACAACCCGGCAAACCTGCAGGATAAGCCCCTGGAACAGGAGGGGTGGTGGGGGCAGAACCTCTGGCCCAGCTTAATCCCAACGAAGCAGCTCCTAGGATGTGCAGCTGCCGACTGTCTGCCCATGGACGGAGTCGGCACAAAGCGGGTCCTGCCTGCCGACAGTGAGGCTGCGAAGGGCTTGGCTGGTGCCGGGCTTGCAGGTTCCACGGAACTGCGGGTGAAGCTGTGCCTCACCAGGATGGCAAAGACTGGAAATGCTCTCCTCTCCCCATTTTTTCCCTGCTGTAATCTAGAGCTTCGAGGTCTGCGGCGGCAAACAGGCCCCAGGGAAAGCTCAGAAATGGACGAGTGCTGTGGCCTTCAAACACTCCTGACGTTGGCTAAGATGCAGCAGGTGGGTGCCAGTGTCTGGCCAGGACCCTCAGTGCAGGCACTGGGACCTGTGAGAGGAGGAGGATGCACGTCGGTCCACCCCTCAAACTGGGCAGTGGTGCCACCAACTAGGAGAGGGTCACCCTCCAGCTCCACCTGTTAGCAGTCTGTTACCTTTATCCTGTCATCCTACGTGACAACCGGATGAGAGAGTGACAAACACATATGTGCAGGGAGGTAAAGCATGGATGCAAGGGGAGCCCTGTGCTGCGGAGGAAGGTGTGTGTCCCGCTGGGCAGCACCGAGCTGGCTCCTGCAGCTTCCTGGCACCAATGAAGGCGCACGGAGAGACAGAGTGTGCCCCTCAGGTCTTACTGACCAATCAAAGCCAGCCTGATTGTTCACCACAGAAAAAAGCAGGATATGTATACATGCAAAAAATGACCTGTAATTAACCACGACCCAGGGAGACTGCCAATGATATGCAGTTTTGTGAGAGCCACCTGTTCAGACTCTTGTCTACTAGGTGTGTGCTGTTACATCTTTCTAAAACAAATAATAACAAACCACCCACGTTTTTCCTGTTTTTCTCACTTAGCATTATATATTAACGATTTTTCTATGTTAATATATCTTTCTACATAATGATGAGCAGATTCCCCACGGTAGCCATTTTGTGCATAGGATGTTGTATATTCCATTTTATGCATTTTATGCACAAGAATATAACTAATCTGCAATGACTGAATATTGCAGGTATGTGAACTGCTACATTAAGCAATGTTTTAATAGCAATTGTTGTGGTTTGAATGTACGTGTCCCTTCAAAGCTCTTATGCTGGGACTTCAGACTCAGTGCAATGGTATTGAGAGATGGGCCCTCTAGGAGATGACAAGGCCGTGAGGGTTCTGCTCTCATGAATGCACTAGTGCCTATGAAGGGGCTCCAGGAAACCAGTGAGGCCTTTCCTGCCCTCCTGTCCCTCTACCATGCAGGGACGGTGTTTGTCTCCTCCAAAGGAAGCAGCAGACAGCAGCCCTCATCAGATTTGTCAAGCCTGCCAGCACTTTGGTCTTGAACTTCCAGCCTCCACAACTGTAAGCAATGAATTTATGCTGCTTACAAATTACCCAGTCTGAGGTGTTTGTTTGAGCAGCAGGGCTGGACTAAGACAATACCTCTGGGTGGCACTCTTTCTGCCCCTCCCTTACCTCCTTGGAACATACACATATAGCAATACAATGTCTGGGTCAAAGGGTGCATAATTTTGGAGCATCTGGTGCAGGGTGCCAAGCCAGCTGCCCCAGCGGCCCCGCACTCCCTCCATCCACCCCGGGCAGCTTGTCTCGGTGCCAGTCTGAAAGTGCTGCTTTCACACTCAGTGGCCAGGGCAGAAGAGGAGGTCGATGAGAGTCGGCAATAAGACAGCCCCTGCCGTGTGTGGCTCTGCTGGCTGACTTGACCCTTGCAGAGGCTCTGCTGTCATTCCCACCGTGGATGGAAGAACAATGGCACAGAGCAACTCTGCACTTGCCCACGGCCATGATGACAGGCAGGGCTGGCACCCAGGCTGTTAAAGGCTGCTGTTCGTGCCCACTGGGTGGCCAGAGGAGGACTAGACATTGATCTTTGGGTTTGCGTGGGCAGGTGTGTGGTGACCTTGACAAAGCTGTTTGGTGGAAGATAAGAAAGTGGTGACAGCAACACAGGTGACTGTGGACCTGGTCAAGAGCAGACAGGAGCAGACAAGGGGTCCAGGGCAGTGTGGGGTAGACATTCCCACCTGTCTGTGTGTGGGTGGGGGAAGGAAGCAGATGACATGGGAGAGACAAAGGCACAGCAGGGGCCAGATGCTTGAAGAGGCCAGAGGAAAGGAAGCGAGTGCACACTGAGGCCAGGTGGAGCCAGGGCGTGGGAACCCACAAGGAGGGCTGCGAAGTAGTGGCCCAGAGAGAGGAGGGACACAGAAGGATGCAGAGGAGAATCACAGGCAGGAGGAGCCACCACTAAGCTGGACGCTGTGCAGAGACCAGAGCCTGGCACAAGCCCAGCACGGAGGTTGCAGGGTGGGGCCCAATGGCAAGTCATCTGGGATGGAGCAGGGAAGGACATGCTTTTGGGGAGTCACCTTTGGGCCACAAGGATGGACTAAGAATCCGAGAGGCAAGGAACCTGTCTCAGTGTGTGACGTCGGGCGTGGGTGCCAGCGCTGCTCCTTCCACATTCTGTGCCTTGCGCTCGCAGGAGGAGTGGCAGTGGCATGGAGCACTGGACTTCAGGGAAGGCCTGTCCCTCCTCCCTGTTCACTTATATCAGCATCTGTCACACCGCAGGCAACAATCCAATGCTACCTGATCTATCTATGTGTCCCTCTGACGTGCCCCGGCCTTCCAGGTTTTGGTTTTGGGGTTGTTTGGGTTTCCTTGTCATTGCTGTTTTTGTGAGCGCTCTCCTCTTCCTGTGAGGGCTCCAGCCTCTGCCTGCCCCACCCAGCCCTGGACCAGCTGCTTCTCCACTGAGCCCTGGTCCCCTTCGCTTCTGAGCCATTTCAGCAGATGCAAGATAAAAGGCCATGTGAGTAGCAACCCCAAAATGCATGTTTAACACAGATAAATAACAATACTTGGTGTGGAAATGTCAACCAAACTGAACCACACAATTTTAACTGACGTTAGCCAAATCACGCCTGGCCAATATGCAACTTTTAGCGTGATAAAATTAAGAATCTAATGGTGTTGCTGTGAAAATCAGAAATCGATTTCAAATTTCAAATTTAGGAAAGATATGTGAATACGACTGTTTCATTACTTTTCTTCTCTAAAACTACCAGGACGTGCAAGGATGCCTGACAGACCTCTGGGACTTATAGAAGCACTGAAAGGAAGAGAAAGGTCAAAGGTTAAAGCCTGGGTCCCCTGAAAAGAGAGGGGAGCCCCCAATGTGGCCTCCAGTCTCACAGGAGCTGAGTGCCAGAGCCGTCTCTGCCACGGCTGCCGTGGGCTGGGGCCAGACCAACTGAGGAGTGAGCCAGCGACACGCCCCGTGCTGGACTCCCGGCGTGCGCAGCCCTCCCGTGCACGGCTGCTGGGCTGGTGCCGGCAGACGCCTTCTGCAACCTCTGGGCCAGCTCCCTTCTCAGTGTCCACGAGTAGGAGGAAGAGCTGCCTCTCCAGCTTCCTTAGCTGCGTGCTGCTGTGAGTCAGTGGCACGGACCAGTAGGCCGCACAGGTGAAGTGCCTGGTCACCGGGGTCCAGGCCCCAGTCCTATAGGAGCAGAGTGAGGTACCCCCCTGGCTCCTGTGCATGATTCCCAGGTGCCCACTCTGTGCGGGAACAGGCTGCGGAGCTCACACTGGGACAGCGATGCCCAGAAGTAGGTGTTGGGCACCAGGAGCTCACCCATCATGCTGACAGCCGCCCCACACAGTTTCCCTGACAGGTGAAATGCCGCATGTTAGGACCAGCTCCCCTGGGCAGAGGCAGGGAGCCAGGGAGAAGCTTGTGGGAAGAGTTTCCTGGGCAACCAAGGAGTTTCCTCCCCAGGGGCTGTGACTCGGAGATGGGAGAGTGTGGGACGCATCTGTCCCCCTGCACACACACAGCCCGGTGGGGTCCCTGCATGGCGCAGCGCACTGGACAGCTCTGCTGCCCGCCCACCTCACCCGCCCCTGCTCTCCACTGACATCGCATCTGCATTTCTCACCCCCAAGGAGTGCTTCCTGTGGACAGCGACACACACAGACTAAATGAACAGGCCAGCGACTAGAGCTGGCAGAAGGCCACAGGGCTGGATTTGGGTTTTACACGGCACCCATGAGGAAAGCTGCACTGAGAAAGGAACTCTGGAGCAAAGACTGCGCTGGGCAGAGGCCTGAGAGTGTCCCTGGTAGGTGCTGCGTGGGTCTGAGGGGCAGTGGGAGGTGGCCTGAGGAGGTGAGAGGAGAGAGCACTGGGGAGCCTGGGCCTGGCCCCCTGGGCTGCCCTCACGTGGCACCATTCATGCTGACCCCAGTCCCCTGGGCGCTGCCCCCACAGGGCAGCCATCCATGCTGGCCCCCACAAGGCTGCTGGATCCAGAGTGGGAGGGGCCCTTCCCCGGGCCTCCCTGAATTCCTCCCGTCACTCTGCACGGCCTTCGTGGTGTTTGGCTCTGGGGTCCTTGGGCTCTTGGTGCCAGGCAGAGGGCAGACAGGCACATAACCCTGACCCTAGGCAGGGCATGGCCTCACAGGGCAACCATGCTGGCTGGGCAAGGTGACAGGGATCTCTCTGAGCCCTGCGGAGAGTGCTTATGTCTTAGTTTGAGGAGGCGACCGGCCTGGCTGGGTGTAAGCTTCGAGCCTCACAGGCTCCGAGCACGGTTTCCACTGCTGGTTCTATTTCAAAGCCTTCGCAGGGCTACCCAGACCTCACCACACGTGCCACTCTGTGCAGGGCAGCCTCCCCCATCGTGTGTTCTCAGGGTTAGTGAGCAGCTATTCAGGGTCAGCTTTACGTGTGTGAGGCTTAGGGCTGAAGGCAGGAGCCTGCGGCAGATGCCTCGTCACCCAACCCCAGCCTCCTCTTTTCACTCCTTGCTCCCACTCTGCCACTCACAGCCCACGTGGTCCCATCTGGGATCAGCCATGGGAAGGTAGATGGGCCCAGGCCTCCTGGGAGCACGGCTGCCCCTGAAGAGGAAGGGTCTTCCCTCCGTGGTAGACCCCTGGGCCCTGCCACGGCCACTCCCGGCACCACTGTTGCCACTGGGAGGCTGCTTGGGGGCCCATGCAAGAGGAGAGAGGGGAGACTGGAACCCAGGTTTGCCCCACTCCCCGAGTGCTGGGGATCCCCTGCTCCTCGAGCCATTCCTGGAGGTTCCTCCAGGGCCCTGTCGGGCTTTGTGTCAGCTGCCAGTTTTGGCCTGCAGCAAACTCACGGCAGGTGACGGTAGGAAAACAATGACGAAAAGCCCATCTCCCAGCCCTCCTGCTGTCACCTTCCAGAGCTTGCGCTCGGTGAGACAAGGAGTCAGTGTGCCCACCCCACCCACCCCGAGCCAAAATCCAGCCTCATTCCTGCTATTTATCTCATCAAAAGGATGTACAACTGACAACGCACAAATCAAAAGAGAAACTAAGAAAATAATACTATTTATAGTAGCATCAAAAGGAATGAAATACTTAGGAATAGACTTAACCAACGAGGTAAAAAATGTGCACGACGAAAACTACAAAATGTTGCTGAAAGAAATTAAGAGACACAAGTAATGGAAATACATTCTGTGTTCATGCATTGTTAGACCTAATACTGCCAAGATGTCAATACCAACAAAATCAATCTACACATTTAATATAATCCCTATCAAAACCCCAGTGACATTTCTTACAGAAATAGAAAATCATCCTAAAATTTTAAAATATTCATTCTAAAATATGGCATCTCAAGGGACCTCAAACAGCCAAAACAATCTTGAAAAAGAGGAACAAAACTGGAGGATTCACATTTCCTGACTTCAAAACTTATCACAAAGCAACAGTAATCAACACAGTGTGGCACTGGCATACACATTACAGACCAAGGAACAGAATGGAGAGCTCAGAAATAAACCCTGGTATATATGGTCAAATGATTTTCGACAAGAACATTCCATGGGGAAAGGACAGTCTTTGCAACAAATGGTGCTATGAAAACTGGATTTTGCAAAAGAATGAAGCTGGGCCCTTGCCTATCTCCATATACAAAATTTAACTCAAAACGTGTCAAAGACCTAAGACCACTAAGCCTACACAACTCTTCAAAAAATCTGAGGATGGAAGCTTCATGACATTGGATTCAGTAATAATTTCTTAAATATGATACCAAAGGCACAAGCAAAAACATTTAAAATAGACAAATTAGACTACATCAAATTTTAAAACTTTTGTGCATCAAAAGATATAATCAACAGAGTAAACAGGCAACCTTTGGCATGGGAGAAAATATTTGTAAATCATTTATCTGCTAAGGGGTGAATGCAGACTATGTAAAGAACTGCTACAACTCAACAACACAAAAATAAAAATAGGCAAAATACTTCAACAGATATTTCTACAAAAAAGATACAAATGGCCAAAGACACCTGAAAAGATGACCAACATCCTTAATCATTATGGAAACGCAAATCAAAACCACAGTGAGATAACTGCTTCATAACGCCTGTTAGGAAAACTACAATCACAGAACGAAACACAACACCAAACAACAAAGCAAGTGATGGTGAGGATGCGCAGAAACTGAAACCCTTGTGCATGTTCGTGAGAATGTCTTATACGATGGTGCAGTGATTCCTCAAAAAACTAAAAATCGAGTTACCATGTGATCCAGCAATTCCACTTCCAGGTGTATGCCCCAAAAGTTGAGAGCAGAGTCACAAAGATACATGTTCATATACCATGTTCACAGTAGCATTATCTGTAATAGCCAACAGCAGGAGCACCCCCCGTGTTCAGAATGGTGAATGCAGAAACAAAGGGTGGCCTACACACAACGGGACAGTCCTCAGCTTTAAGACGTTGGGAAACTGACGCACGCTCCACCATGGAGGAAGCTGGAGCACATTCTGCTAAGTGAAACAAGCCAGCCACAAGAAGACAAAATCTAGTATAATTCCATTCGTGCTCGGTCCCCAGAGTAGTCAGATTCACAGAGACAGAGGGCAGAGTGGTGAGGAGGGGGCTGGGAGTTAGTGCTGCGTGGCGGCAGTTTCCTTTTTGCAACAGGAAACAAGTGCTGGAGATGGACGGTGGTGACGTTCGCACAGCGTGGATGGACTTGATGCCACTGAATCGTATGCTTAAAAATGGTGAGCGTGGTAAATGCTATGCTATGTACATTCTACCACAGTTAAAAATGAAAATAGATGGTGGTAGCTCACATGCACCCAGGGCAGGGCCTGAAGAGCCCTGTTTGACTTTGTAAATCCGCAGTCCAGTTCCTGCACCGAGCAGGTCACACAGCCGCGGGCCCTGCGCACGGACACGGAGCTTGGTCACACAACCTTGGGCGTCTCTCCCAGACCCACGGACACAGAGCTTGGTCACACAACCTTGGGCGTCTCTCCCAGACCCAAGTTCGGAAGGAGGGTTTTTGTTTGGTTTTCTCTGATTTTTACTTCTTTCCATTTTTACTTTCTTTTTTAATCTTTTTTCTTCTTAACCCCACCCCACCCTCGGAAGGCTGAGACGCAGAGCTCCACGTGCTTTGCCCACGGTGTATCTGCTCACCGGCTTCCTGCAAGGCCGGTCTCGTGCAGGGTTTATTCACTCCTTTTTATTGCCTTGCTGACCATCATCACCACCACCTGCCACGGCCACCTAACAGGAGACCATTTCAGATCATTCCATGTCAGACTCTTACTATGTGTCCTTGCAAAATACACGTGCATTCGTCTATGCCTGTATCATTACTAATACAAACAGAATGGTTCAACGTCACTCATATTCCTCAGACTTTTCACTCTGCCTTTAACACCGAGTTTCCCTGTGCACATCTATGTCATGGCTCCAGGGCACACTCCCCCACAGCTTATGTTTTCACTCTTCCAGCAGTTGACACAAGGTTCCCTCCCGTCCCCACACCCACAGAACACGATAGGGAACACATATGCGTCTGTATGATCCCGTGGGAATTTCATCCCCAGAGAGATGCTGGTCAGACGTGGGGCCACATGTATCACTGACTCCTTGGCACGGTCTCTGGGAAGCCGCTCCTGCCTCCCCTGCCCGGCAGCGTGCCAGGTCTCCGTGTCTGCACACTCCCACAACAGCTGGCACAAATCCAGCATTCTAATTTTTTTTTTTTTTTGAGACAGAGTCTTGCTCTGTCACCCAGGCTAGAGTGCCAGGCCATCGGCCTAGCTCACAGCAACCTCAAACTCCTGGGCTCAAGCGATCCCTCCCGAGTAGCTGGGACTACAGGCATGTGCCACCATGCCTGGCTAATTTTTTCTATATATTTTTAGCTGTCCAAATAATTTCCTTCTATTTTTAGTAGAGACGGGGTCTCACTCTTGCTCAGGCGGGTCTCAAACTACCGAGCTCAAACGATCCAGCCACCTTGGCCTCCCAGAATGCTAGGATTACAAGCATGAGCCACCGTGCCCGGCCCAGTGTTCTAATTTTTGCCAGTCTAATTAGTACAACCTGGTATAGTGTTGCATTTTGTATTTCTCTGACTAGAAATGAGTTTTAACATCTCTTCATCAGTGTTTTGTATTTCCCCTTCTGTAAACTGCTGTTTGAAGCCTTTGCCCATTTTCTAGAAAAGTTAGAGCATTAGTTTATAGTTACGTAGTGTTCGTTCCCTATTGCTGATGTTACAAATTACTATAAACTCAGTGGCCTACCACACCACGAATTTATTATCTTACAGTTCTGGAAGTCGGACGTCTGACTGGACTAAGATTAAGGTGTCCACAGGACAGTGTTCTTTCCGGAGGCTTTGGGAGAAATTCTTTCTTTCTCCCAATCTAGGGGCTGCCACATTCCTGTGCTGTGGCCCCTTCCTCTACCTTCAAAGACAGTACCTACCTTTTTCTTTAAGCTTTATTTTATTTGTAATTGACACAGTAATTGTGCACGCTTCCGGGACACAGTGTAATGTTTCCATACATGCATACGTTGTATAATGATCAAATCAGGATAACTGGCTCATCTGTCACTTTACACATTTGTCATTTGTGACGATAACATCCAAAATCCTTTCTCAGGGATCTTGAAATACACAATTACATTGCTACTAACTATACATATGTTATTAGCTATGTTAATAGAACACCAGAACTCATTCTTCCTGTCTGACTGTGACTTTGTATGCATTGGCCACCTGTCCCCCCGACCCCCTTGCAGCCTCTGGTGACCACTGTGCTACTCTCCGCTTCTGTGAGATCAACTATTTAGATTCCACAAGTCAGTGAGCTCGTGTGTTGTTTGTCTTTCTGTGTCTGGCTTATTTCACTCAACATAATGTCCTCTAGGTGTATCCATGTTGCTGAAAATGACAGCATTTCATTCTGTTTTATGGCTAAACAGTATTCCATTGTGTGTGTGTATCACATTTTCTTTATCCATTCATCTGTAGATGGGTGTTTAGGTTGATTCCACACCCCGGCTATTGTGAATAGCACTGCAATGAACACGGGATGCAGGTGGGACTTTTGCAATTACACAGCCTCCCCCCACCCCAATAATCCAGGAATATCTCACCTAGAGGTCAAACTTAGTAACCTTAATGCCATCTGCAACCTCCATTCCCCCCGCCACATACGGGGACATACCCACAGGTCCCAGGCATCAGGACATGCACATCTTTGGAGACGGCCATTCTGCCCACTACAGCGTATTTTCTGGCTTATTTAAAGGAGTTCTATCTATGTTCTAGAGCCTTGTTGGGTTCAGACTTCACATATGTCTTCTCCTTTTTTCATTAACTTTATCCACAGAATTCTTCTTTGAAATTTTTAATTTGGTATAATCTCATTTGCCAAATTTTTGTCTTATAATTTTTGCTTTTTCTTTGAGACAGGGTCTCTCTTTGTCACCCAAACTGCAGTGCAGTGGCACAATCATAGCTTACTGCAGCTCTGAACTCCTAGGCCCAGGTGATCCTCCTGCCTCAGCCTCCAGAGTAGCTGGGACTCCAGGCACATGCCACGACACCTGGCTAATCTTTTTTATTTTTGTAGGCATGGGGTCTTGCTATGTTGTCCAGGCTAGTGTTAAACTCCTGGCCTCAAGTGGTCCTCCTGTCTTGGCTTCCCAAAGTGCTGGGATTATAGGCATGAGCCACTGTGTTCAGCCCTGCTTTCTGAAGTTTCTATTTAGGAATTTCTTTTCTGCCTCCAGGCAATAAAGGTATTTTCCTACTTTTTTCTATGAACTTTATGGCTTTATCTTTCACATTTAGGTTTTTAATCCATCAGGAGTCCACTCTATCTGATTTTATGCAAACAGCACAACTGTTTTTATAACTATGACTTTGTAGTGTATTCTACTCTCTGAAAAGTCAGGCCTTCTAGCTTGATTCTTTTTCAATGTTGACATATCTTTTCTTGAATCTTTAGTAACCTTTGGGCTCTCATGTGAATTTTAAAGGCTTACTGAGTTCTTCAAAATCTACCTGGAATCATGACTTGTAATCACATCGTATTTACTGGAGTGAGGAGAACTGACACATTTGTTGTTATTACCAACTTGTTTTAAATAAAGCAGGAAATCTCTCCCTTTGAATCACGTTGTCTTCTGAGTCCTTTATTAGAGTATTAAGTTTTGGCCACAGAGCTCTTATGCATCTAACTTAGGTTAACTTCTGGATACTGCACATTCTTTGATGCTATTACAAATAGTATGGTATTTTTAAAATTATATTTTGTTATTGCTGGTACAGAAAAAGGCTATTCATTTTTGTATGCTGATCTTGTATCCTGAAAACCTGCTAAATTATTTTATTTGTTGTGATAGGTTGTGATTCTCTTGGCTTTTCTAGAAAGATCATCATATCCTCTGTTTTATTTCTTCTCAAATCCTCAATCTCTTATTTCTTTATTTCCTTCTACATCAGGAATGACCTCCAGTGTCACATAAAACATCAGCGGCGGGAACAGTCATCCTTGCCTCCTTCCTAATCTTGAAGTGAAGGCATCTTATGTTCTGTTAACTATGTCTGTGGTGAGGTTTCGTACGCGACCCTTACTAAGTTCGGGAAGGTCTCTTCCATTCCTGGTTTCGTAGGAGGTCTTGCCATCACAGGTGCTAAACCCCAGTAAGTGTTCTGCATTAAGTGGGTTATCATGTTATTTTTTCCTAGTAATAAGTAAAAGTAGTGATTTGCATTGATACAGGTTCTCGTGTCGAACCAGCCTTGAAAATGTCTGATAAATCCTATTAGATCACAGCGTCTTATTAGATTTGTTTTAAATGTACCTCTGAAATTGGTAAACTCAATTTTTAAGTAGAGTTATTAATAAAATGGGCCTGTTCTTTTCTTTCTAAAATTATACTTACATGATATTATGAGTCTATAAAGTGGTAAGGAACAATCAAGTGCTAAAGAACAATTGTTCTTTTCTGGAACAATCTGTACACATTAAAAATTAAGTGTTCCTTAAATGCAGGTATAATTTACCCATAAAACTTTGTGTGTGAGAACCATTTTTGAACGGGAGGTCTCCGATTATCACTTAAAAGCCTTTAATATCTATTGATTTTCTCAAGTTCTGTTTCTTCTTGAGTCCACGTGGCACTTTGCATTTCCCCAGGAAGTTGTCAGTTTCCGCCCTTCTCCAGCGTGTGAGCGTGCGGCTCTTCACAGCACTGACTTTCCTCTCACTTTTTGTCCCTGGGTCACCACCAGAGCAGCCTCCATTTTCCTCCACCAGTCTTACCAGAAATCCAGCCATCGACTCCAAAAACACCCCAAACAACCAAACCAGCTTTGCTAACTTTCTCTCAGTTTTCTGCGTTCTCTGTCTCACTGATTTCCTTGCTCTTCTTTCCAACCTCTTGGGTTGGCTTATCTCAGTATTTTTAACTTTCTACGTTTCTTAGCGTGTCTGTTACAGCTACAAACTCCTTTCTGAGCATGGCTGGGCCGTGCTGCACCAGCTTAGACATGTGCTGCGTCCTAATCCCCAGCCCTAACAGTTACCACGCTTCTTACGACTTTATTTATGTAACTATTCCTTTATTATTAATTTCCAGTGTAACTGCCTCATGTTTTCTGTAGGCTATGCTATAGGTAGTTGGACTTCACTGAGGCCTATATACATTCTAGTTTTGTAATGTTCTCTGTATGCTTAAAAAGCAACATGTAGAGTTCAAATATACCTAATAGCTTGAACTTATTTATTATATCATTTAAGACACTAATATTCCAGCTTATTTTTCACTGGCCTATTTCCCGGAGTGGTATATTAAAATCACCAAATACGATGGCTCATTTGCCCAAGATCCCTCAGGTTTATAAGGGAATCTCAAGCCACAAGTATTGAGGTCTGCAGGGTAGCTGTCACCAGGCTACCACGGAAGCACGCCCACTCCTGATGCCCCCAAGCCCAGACTCTCAGGGCCCACTCTTTCCAAACGCCCCAGGACTACCCTCAGCCCCCACAAAGCCTTTCTGTCCTTCACTCGTGAGGCCTTGGGCTTCCCTTCTGCCCTGGGCTCCCCAGGGTTGACTCCAAGGAGCAGCCGGAAGCCTGTGTGAGGGGCCCACCCGGGCAGGGACTGGACCTGGATGTTCCACCACAACCAGCTCACAGCTACCAAAACCAGGAACCCCCAGTTTCCCAAAGTCGCACACAGGAGAGCCTCCAGGACGCCCCACGGACAGGTGCAGGTACAGTATGGCACTGTGCCACTGCAAACACATTTCGTCTTTCGAGGTTGAGTCTGACTTTGTCAGATACGCTCGTGGTAAGCAAACAAGTGAATGAAGCGTGGCTTGCAGTGACTCACCTTCTCCCATAGGCAGGCTGTACAGTTCAGAGCAGATCCACAGACAGCAGATCCACATAAGCTCAGCTTATGTAACTCAGAGCATCATAAGCATCATAAACTGGAAACGTACAGGACGGGCGTTTGTCACGGAACCACCGACCTGGAACACAAACACACAGGCTGTGTGAGCTCACGTGTGGATACTCTTGTCCACTAGAACCAGGCTTCAACAGAACCACCTCTTGCATCCAACAGAGCAGTAACATTTCTCCAGCATGGAGTGCGGAGAGGGCCTGCAGCAGGCGCCCGTCCTGGGCACACTGCCCTGAACACCCCCAACGGGGCAACTGCACACATAGGCAGGCTCCGCTTCACAGACGAGAAACCCAAATAAAATGCTGTGGTAAAATTGTGTGAGTGTTCCACTTAAAATATTTAGTATATTTTTTTGTATATAAACTGATTTGAAAGAATATTTATTAAATTGTGTGTTAATTTAAATACATTGTTGGTTTTACAACTTTAGTTAGTAAAATAATTTTTCTCAGTCTCTTCAATCTCAGCATACGACTGTCCCACTGGAGCCACCATACGGCCACCTAGTGCTTCTCCAGAGCTCGTCGTCTTCACTTTGGTCTATGTCTTCAACTTTTCGCTTTGTAAATTCACGTTTGGTGCCAACAGCCCAGTGACAAGTACCCATTTTCTTAACAATATCCTCTTTGCTGTGTTTTTAAAATCGACTCTGTAGGTGCATACTGACGATCTCCACAAATCACTGCTGTGGACGTCTTCAAAGGCTTGTTAACGACAGTAGCCAACACTCGGAACTGAGAGCACAGCACCACACATTAAGTGGAAACTGTGTTAAATGTTTTTGCATTTCTATGAGCCAATCAGGTAACCAACTTAGGCAAAAATCAGCAGTGCTGACTGAAGTGTATTCAAGCTAATATACCTTATCCGTGCAACACTCCGAGGTTCAAAATGAAAGGAATGAAAAAATACCGAATATAAACAAGTTCCACGAGAGAATGTGCGCAAAGCCCCCTCGCTGAGCTAGGCCTTGGGTTGGTACGTGGAAGTACACAGGAAACAAGTGAGGTGTATACAGCCGTGTGCTGCAGAACAACAAGCTGGTCAATGAAAGGCTGCATATATGATGGGGGCCCCATAAGATTATAATGCCGTTTTTACTGTACCTTCTCAATGTTTAGATACAAACACTCACCACTGCACCACAACTGCCCACAGTGCTCAGCACAGCCGCATGCTGCATGAGCCATAGCCCAGGAGAGACAGGCTGCACACAGAGCAGAGGTGTGTGGTAGACTAGGCCATCTAGGTGTGTATGAACACCGTCTATGATGCTCACACCACGAAATGCTTCATTGAATTAAACTGATAAATACTACACCTTTCACGGGGAAATAATCACACAGAATTGGCAGAATTATTCTGTAGCCTATGCCAGAGCAGAGACAGGAAAAGAATGTGCAGAGGAGAGAATATTGTGGGGGTCCTAGCAGAAGCCCACCACTCACAATACCACTTGCAAGAAGAAAAGATTCCATCCAAAAAGGCAGATAATGAGAATAGCTCTGACTCTGTGGGTCAGTGCACTGATGGCTGGGAGAGCAAAGGAAGGGCGCAACAATGTGGGAGACCAGAGGTGACCCCAGGACAGTGATTCAGGCAGAGGAGAGAGCACAGGAGACCAGAGGTGACCCCGGGACAGTGATTCAGGCAGAGGACAGAGGGCAAGAGACCAGAGGTGACCCCAGGACAGTGATACAGGCAGAGGAGAGAGGGCAGGAGATCAGAGGTGACCCCGGGACAGTGATTCAGGCAGAGGAGAGAGCTCAGGAGACCAGAAGTGGTGATTTTGGTGCAGTGATACCATCAGAGGAGAGAGAGAGAATCTGGGAAGAAGGTACACCTTGGAATGTTGGCAGAAAAGGGAAGGAAGTACAGAAAAAGTAGAGATTAAGTTTCCTACAGAAGAAATAAGAGAATGGAGGTATCAGAAGAGATCTTGATTTTACCCCATCTCCAAAACTCTCATTCACTTTTTTTAAAATTATACTTTGCTGACCAACAGAAAGGACGCCCATGGACAAAGCCACCCATTTCCCTCAACACAGCCCTTCCCAGTTAGAAACATCTGCTATTTCTAGTTTAGGAAAAATCTTAGAGTTTTACAAATAAACAGAAAAAAAGGCATGGAAAATCCCTCTGGGTAAATGATCTTCTCAAAGCAGCAGACCATCTCTATGTCCATTTTGGTTCTGTGAGAAGGAAAGAAAAAGTGAAAACTAAAACCTCTTCAGCTGATGAAATTACTCGCCAACCACAAAGCAGAGGATACAACAACACAGCAACCAGGACAAATGAAGACTCTTAAAAATCATGTGCAGATGTGAGAAAACCCAAAAATGTCAAGAATACAAATGGACAATTAAAATAGAATAGTTAGCTATGAAATAAGAATTAGCTTAAACTATGAAAGAAATGAAAAAGACAGACAAAATCAACCTAGAAATAAAGACTGTTACAAGCTGCCAAAGAAAATAAATTCAAGTGGACACCTAAGGGACTGAAAAATGTCAAGAGAAAATGAAATAAATCAAGAGGCCACAAGCGATCAAAGAGAAACTGCTGGATACAGAACGCAGGCTGAAAGGATCCAGAAAGCACACAAAAAAGAGAGGCAAAACTATAACACAGAACTAATACATAAATACCAGAAATGTTTTTAGGAAAAAAGAATCTATGAATTGAAGAGGTTCACCATGTCCCAGAACAAACTGACCGGAACGGTCACCCTTAAGGCACATCCTGATAATTCATTAGGACTTAAAGGCAACAGCTGAAAACTCCAGGCAAAACCCCCAGCTCACTCAAGAAAGGAAAGAAATCAGATTGGTATCAGATTTTTTAACAGCAAAGTACAAAATAAGTGAAGAGAGGAGTAATATTTTCATAAACCAACGTAAAAATAAAGTGTGACCAAAGGATTTTATGTCAGCCAAACTGTCCTTCAGAATTAAAGCTATAGAAAAATAGTTTTAAATATCCAAGAACTCAATGAATACAATGCTTACAAGCCCTTGGTGAGATCCTACCCCAGGAAAATCTCCCTCAAACAGAGAGATAACTAGGAAATTTGGCATACATAGAAATAACAAGTCTTTGCTGATCAAAGACTAAAACACAAAGTGAGAACACAGATGGAGAAGTAGTACAAAAGTGGTTTTTCTCAGCAGGGGATGCTGTTCTGAAAGGTACAAATTCAGTACTGCGTCAGAGGTAGATGAGTGGGAGGAAGGGGCGCGGGTGGCGCGGCTGCCTGCAGCGCAGGCGGGGGCTGGGAGAGCCGCGCAGCTGGCAAGGCCAGCGCAGACGGCCTGTGCACTGTGGCAGATGCCGTCATGAAGGCACCGCAGAGCAACAGCACAAACCTTCCCGGGTGCCAAAGGAATTAAAAAGAGAAAAAAGCAAAGATGACAGACAACATTAACAAAAAGAGACATGATACACACATTAAATACAAGAACGAGCTATATGACAGCTGGAATTGAACATATCGGATATATCAATAAATTAATAAACGTAAGTCCGTTTAGCCCACCTATTAGAAGTTTCAGACTGGCTCACAAAACTGACTCTGCTTCATACGAGAAACATAGCGATTGCCAAGTGACTAAAAAGGCTAGCTATCCAGGGCAGAAGTGCCTTGGGCAGGTGCACAAGATCAAAAAGCACAGCCTCACCCCCAAAGCACTGAGCAAGACCAGCAGGGCAGGAAGGACGGACGTGAACCCCAAAACACAGAAGCCGGCTTAATAAAGCAGAAACTACAGGTGTTGGAAAAAGAAATAGAAACACAGTAACAAGAGCAAAGGTTGACACAGCACAGTCAGCCCAAAGCAGGCTGAGGGTAAACAAGCAAGCAGACGTGAAGGAGGGCTGGTGACAGGCAGACACCAGGGACACACACCAGGCTCTATGCTCCAGCGACAGAGAACAGGTTTCTTCTTCTTCTTTTTTTTTTTTCTTTTTGGGCAACAGTTTTTTTTCTTTTGGTTTTTTTTTTCTTCCGAAAATTTTATTGGGGGAAAACTACAAAATATTTACAGTACAATGTTTACAGTCACAATTTGTAGTGAGCTGATTTCCCAAAATATATTACCACTCAAGTCAAACTTTAATTGTACACTTAAAATGGAGTGTTGGTTATATGCAGAGAACAGGTTTCTTCTTAAACACACTTGGAACATGCACAACAAAGCCTAGCTTCTATTAGGGCACAAATAAAATCTCAAAAAGTTACGTGAAATAGAATGGTATAGACAGCAGACAGCAGTCTGGACAACAACACAAGACCAGCAATTAATGAACTTTAACCAAAGGACATTCCACTGGTCGTTTACATATTTTAGAAACATACAGAGGGAACTGGCTCATGAAATGTGTGTGTGTGTGTGTGTGTGTGTGTGTGTGTGTGTGTGTGTAGCCCTGACGGCACTAAATTCTGAGGAATGCCCTGAGACCAGGGACTAGACAGTGGCAGACAAACACGTGCGGTGACCCACTTCCTCCACCCTCACCAACACGCCTCGGGGAGCCTGAGACCAGCACCCGCCGGGGTAGCTATGAGGATGACGGAAATCGCAGCAAGGAGAAGCCCTGCCGCTCCCTTTCCGGTGGGAAAGCACGACTGCTTGGGAAGGAGCGGAGACAGAGGACACATGAGGTACACATTCCCTCTCCCCCTTCTGTCCTGCCCACGCTGTGCGACCCAGCGAGCAGTGACAGAGGCGATGGTTTCTAACGTGCTGCTGAACAGGCTGCCACAACAAATCAGCTTCAAAGGACAGCGCCCCCAGGAATGTCACATTCTCTCCTGGGTGCAGTCCAGACAAAAAGCACTCACTCAGCTGTAAACCACACACGCACACACAGGCAAACGCTCACATTCTCACACGTGTGCACGCACACACGGGCATGTGGGGACATAAGCAGCTCACATTGTTATCCGGGCTCTTAAAAAATGGCTTGGGCTTCGCCAGAAGGGCTGGGATATCAGAGCAGCATGAGGCAAAGTGCCGTCTGACTCTCTCCGCCGGCCTCCTCCGCGTCCTCCCCTCTCGGGCAGCCGCTTTAAACAAGAAACCACGTCTTAGTGAGGATCATCTGGTGGTAGGTGCTCCTTGTGAACCAAGACTGGTTAAGAAACATGAAAGGCATAAGGAAGCCAAACTGTCACCCCCCTCCCAGGTGGGCTCCTCAGGAAGAGAGTTATGATCCTTTCAGGGAGAACAGTTTGGAAAATCTTCAAGCTGATACCTTAAATCTCTGCAATACTCAGTAAAAAAAGGAGTCTAAGAATTCATAAAAGAAAGTCTCTGCTTAATACAAAATTTTGCTCAACTTTAAATAAAGCAAAAACCACACATACAAACACATGTACATGAGGAACTTCAGAAAGTTCATGGAAAATAGAATTAAAAGATGAAAATTAAAAATATAAACTTTCTTTCTCAACATAAGCTCCATCAAGGTCAAGATGCTTTCTGAGTGATGACAGCAGCCATTGAGTCCCTCCCCAAACAATGGGGGAGGGGGACCTAACCGTGTCAGTGCTGTCTTCTTTACGCTAACAGGAGAAAAACCGGTGCCCTTTAAGGACTTTTTAAGATTAGGAAACAAAAAGATGTCAGCAGGAGCCAAGTCAGGACTGTGAAGTGGATGCCGGGTGACTTCCCGTCGACTCTCGCGACACCGCCCTGCGTCACGAGGGGCACGAGCAGGAGCGCTGCCGTGGGGCACAGGGATGCTCTGGTGAGGCTTTTCTGGGTGTTTTCTGTTGAGCTTTGGCCAACTTTCTCAAAATGCTCCCCTGATAGCAGATGCCACTCTTCTCTGGCCTCCAGACAGCCGACAAGCCCTGAGCACCCCGGAAACTGCCGCCCTGAGCTTTGCCCTGGACACGCCCACCGTGTGGTGGCCCTGCTGCGACTGCTCTGTCTGCAGGGCCGTACGGTAAACCGCGTTTCACCTGTTGTCACAGTTCTTCAAAGAAACGCGTCAAGACCTTGATCCCACTTGTCTGTGGCTGACCTGGACACAACGGTTTTGGCGCCCAGTGAGTGGGAAGTTCGCTCAGCGTTGGTGTTTTAGTCTGAACTGTGTGAGCTGAACCAGCGGAGGCGTCTGTGGCGTTGGCTGTTGTCTGTGCTGTCACGTGCTGGTCCTCTTGGGTTACGGCAGGAACAAGGAGAATTTTTTGCTCACAGACTGGTGTGGTGGCCTGCTGCTGCCGTCAGCTTCCTCTTCAAATCATCTTGTGCCTTCTTAAAACAAGTTATCCATTGGTAAACTGCTGGTTTCTTTGAGGCTTTGTCCCCACAAACTTTCTTTCACTCAAGCTTCACCATAAATTTGATGCTTGTTCTTGTTTCAATTTTAGCAGAATTCACGTTGCCCTGACAGGATCTCTTTTCATACTGATGTCTTATCCTTCTTAGCACCTCAAACTAGATCCTGCTCAGACAAGTTATAACAAGTTAGTATGAGTTTATTTTGCTACAAAAAACTGAAATCCATACGTAGTTTTTTCATAATATGTATTTTCCACGAACTTTTTAAAGACCACCCTCGCACTCGTGTGTGTATCAACTCTGACCTAGCCTTCTTCTTATGAATTTTTCTGGAGAGAATAAATATAAGCTATGGTTTCATATGTACTGAAGTTTGGGCCCTAACTCTGCCACTTTTGTGGCCTGACACCCAGAAGCCCCTCAACTCCCTCAAGCATAAGATGCGGAAACCACGTGAGGCGCAGCATGCACCACGTTCAAGTGGAGCACCGCTAGTGCCCGACACAGAGACTGAGCTCACAAAGGACAGAGGAACCCAGATTAATTACTATCTCCTTTTATTCTTGCTACACAAAATTCTCCAGCCAAGCTGAAATCTATCCTGGCAGGTGTCCTGGGGCTTCGACAATGGTGGAGAGAGGGGTAGAGGTCCCTCAGGTCCCTGCATCTAAAGTCAGGCAGCATATAGGGCCATGTGAAGGGCTCTAGAGGCACGCACAGCACCCCCACCCCAACCATCCACTCATAAAAAAAAGCCTTCAGGTACCAGGACACTCCCAGTTAATAGCTTCTAACCAGCGTTCAGTGCAAGAATGCACAGGATTCCCCTGAAGTGGGGTTCGCAATGGCGGAGCATGTCCTAAATGCAGTGGGTCGACCCTTCATCTCAAAGGGCATGCCCTGGGCTAGACAGGAGAACAGCCCAGCTGAAAACAAGCATGGCCATGCCCATACCCAGACCCTGGTGGTGAGGCCTGCGCTTTTGGGTAGAAACACTGGGAAGAAAGACCCGGAGGAGATTAAGCTGGGAGACAGGTCTCACCAGGGAAGACTGTCACGAGGTGGAGCAGCAGCAAGTTCACAGGCCCCAAACTGTCCATCTGGTGGGAGATGTCAACATACCTCTCTCAACTACAGTCACACAAGCATAATCCCCAAACGGACACAGATGTAGCATGTAGGAGCAATACAAAAGCAGGGTAGTGTGTCTGTATAAAACTCTGCACCTGACAGTCAGTGGAAACACATTCTCCTAAAGCTTTCAGCAAAAGATAACTTTATAGTTCTCTTGGACATAACGTTTTAAAAATGCTTCTAAATGAGAAATGGATGGGAATATCATAACAAAACTAGAAAACAGGCCTCAACAAGAGTAAAATTACTGCATGACAATATTTGTAGCAAGCAGCTACAACAAGACTTCCAGGGAAGTTGACAGCTTTAAAAGGGAAAAAGAAATGCAGAAAATTAGTGAGTCAATAACCAGAAAAAAACCAGAAGTAGAAAGAAGGTAATGACAAAGAAAATATCAAGTTAAGCAAAGGAAAAAAGGCAACTGAAAAGATCAACAAATACAAAAGTTGATTCTTAAAAAAAGTCTAAATAATATACAACCCTCTAGGGAGACTGATCAAGAAAAACCATTGAGAAGACACAGACAATTGTACCCAGTAAAGGACAACACAGGATTGGGACAGGTGGGACAGACACATCTCTCCCCAGTCTTCCTGCTGAACCCCGAAAGGTAGACAGAAGGAGAGCTAGCTAGGGTCCTTGAGATTGAACAGTAACATAGACCTGAGTTCACTAGTCCTGGCTTGTTTGTTTTGTTTTTTCCTTCTGTATATTCCAGACAAGTCACTGGAAAAGCTTGTAACCTACAAATGCCAAATGACCCACACTGAAGAAAAGTCTCAAGAAAAGCCTACTCTCTCCAGGAAAAGGATTGGGATGGGGGGACCTAGGAAGTCAGAAAGAATTGTGATGATGCCTGCCCTAGTCCAGGCAGAGACGACAGGACAGCTTGTTCTCGCCACCCTGCAGCACACACACTGACTCGCCCCTGCCAGCAGAGGCTGAGTTGGGACCCACACTTCCTTTCCCACCCCGCGGTACCAGGGCTTCTCTCTTCACGGCAGGGTTGGCAGAAGTCACGTGTGCACCTGGACCACCACCCAGCTCGTTGGTAACAAGGAGTCCCTTTCACTCACGGTGTAGCAGAATCCTGCTAAAACAGGATATTTATATAAGATTCAGAGTCTCATAGTGTAAGAACCCAAATTTCCAGCATGCAAACAAAAATTGCTTGTCATACCCAACACTAGGAATATCTCAACACGAAAGAGAAAAGAACATCAACAGATGCCAATGCTGAGACAACACAGATGCTAGAATTATCTAACAAGGATTTTAACGCAGCTTCACTGAGCATTTACAGACTTGCTTGAAGCAAACTCTGACAAAGCTCAGCAAATAAACAGGAGACACAATAAACCACCAAAAATCAATAAAAAATTAAATAGACAATCTCAACAACCCTATAGCAGTTAAAGAAGTTAAGCTGGTAATAAAAACCTCCAGGAAAAGAAATCCTCAAGCCCAGATGGTCTCACTAGAGAATTTTACCAAACATTTAAAGAATGAACACAAACTTCAGGCAATCTTTTAGAGAAAACAGAAGAACACCTGTCAATTCATTTTTAGAGGCTACTATCCAAAATCAGAGATAAAGACAGTATAAAAAGAGAAAACTAAAGCCCAATCTCTCTCATGAACATAGGTGCAAATAAACTGAACAAAAAAACTAGTAAAACGAGTCCAGCAACGTGTAAAATATTTACACACCATAGCCAAATAGGATTTATTCAGGCATGGCTGATGCTGAATTCAAAAATCAGTCAATATCCACTGTATCAACAAGTTAAAGAATAAAAATCATATAATCTATCAATCTATGAAAGCATTTGAGAAAATTCAACACCTGCTCATGACAAAAGCTGCAAGCAATTTATGAATAGAGGGAAACCACCTGCACTTGATAAAGAGCACCTGCTTTAGCCAGTTCAAGCTGCTAAAACGAAGCACCATAGACAGGGCGGCTTGTAAACAACAGAAATTTATTTCTCGCTGTGCTGAAGGCTGGAAGTTCAAGGTTGGGGTCCAGCATGGTCAGATTCTGGTGAGAGCCTCTTCCACGCTGTGTGCAACCCCTGTCCTCAATGGCGTTCAGAGAACTAGGGAATGCTCTGGGTCCCTTCCCTCAGGTCACCGATCCCACCACAAGGGCTCCACCCTCATGGTTGGATTCCCTCTGGAAGGCCTCACTCCTGGAGCTATCACATTGGGAGTTAGGCTTCAACTTGAATTTTAGGGGCGCATTCAGACCATGTCATTCACTTCCTCCCAAAGAGCATGGTATGGAAAGAAGAGACAGTCATTCCCAGCAGAGAAACCTGAGAAAATCACCCCAGCCTGCCAAAGTCAACACCAACAGTCACAAGTCACATCTATATCACGTACCCCTGATACGATGTGATGAAAATGGCACTTTACCTCTGTGACTTCACCCCAAGAATCCAAAACCCCGATCTAACCAAGAGAAAAAGCTTAGACAAAACCAAACTGAAGGACATTCTATAAACTACCTGACCAGTAGCCCTCAAAAAACACAGTCTAAGAAAGTGTCATGGACAAGAGAAGGCTAGCAAGACGTGATAACTGAATGGAAAATGAGTCCTGGGACAGAAAAAGACATTGGATAAAAACCAAGTAAAACCCACAAAAATATTGGAACAACTGCATCAGAACACCTTAGTTAAGAATGCTCTAAGAATGCTGCTTCCTGGGTTGTGCCAAACAAGTCATGCAGATATTATAATAAGTTAGCAACGCAAAATTGGGGTCAGGGGACTGGAACCCTCCATACCATGTCTGCAACATTTTCATAAGTCTAAAATTGACCTAAAAAAGTTTATTATGAAAAAGCAACAGCCTGTTTCATAATATTTAAATGTGTTATGTGTCTCCCTATTATTTAGGGGGGTGTCAAATACTCTGTTGCTGTGAATTAGTGGTTCCCAAATACTAACCTGCTTTCCAATCACTAAAACCTTTGTTAAAATATAATAAACACTTGGGAACTTACTGTGCTCTGCGCTGGCCTTCCCTGTAAACTAGCTACCCCCAGTCCTGCGCTGAGAGATTCCAATCTGTGTGCTCTGGTGTGTGCCTAGACAGGAGCATTTCTAAACGCTCCCCAGAGATTCCGCGTGAGGCCAGGTTGGACAGCACGTCCCTCATACTCTGCATTACAGATGTCAGTAGGGGCCCATTGAAGAGTGAACCACGGGCCTCAGTCTCTCCAGAGACACTTGTTACATGTGCAGCTTCCTGGTTTATACTCTAGAAGTCAGAATGATCACTTCAAGGTTTGAGGCCAAGATACCAAAATTGTTCAGAAACAGTAGCAGATCACACTTAGCTGGATGTAAATTTCAAATGTCTGGTGGTGGAGAGAGACAGAGAAGGAGAGGGTGCTGGAGGGAGGGTGGCGCAGGGGAAGGAAGGCACCTGTGAGAACCCTCAGCAGCGTCCCAGTTAACAGAGCAGGACTGGGGATGGGCAGGCTGCCAACACCCCACTCCCACGGGTGCTCTGCACGCTGCAGCAGGCAGGAAAACACTTCAGAGGCACATCTACCGAAAGGGAAGAAATACGACCGTCTCCGTCTGCAGATGACATGATTTTCTACCTAGAAAACTTTGAGGGAGCTATAAAAGAAAAAAAAAACCAAAAACAACTCCTAGAATGAGTAAGTCAGTTCAGAAAGGTGACAGGATGTAAGAGTAACACATATGAATTAACTACACTCCTATATACTAACAATGAACATACATAAAGCAAAATTAAACACAAAACATCATTCAAAATCACTCAAAATAAAACAAAATACTTAGTATAAACTTAACATATGCACGGTCTATATGCTGAAAATTGAAAAATGCTCATAAAATAAATCAAAGACCAAAATAGAGTGACACATACCATGCTCATGGATCTGTGGACCAGACATAGCAGATGTCAATTCTCCCCAAATTAATCCACAAGTTCAGTGCAATTCCTATGAAAAGCCAGCAAAGTTTTTTGTAAACATAGCCAAACTTATTATAAAATTTATATGGAAAGGCACGGGCCCTAGTAGCTAAAAAAAAAAAAAAATCTTGGAAAAGAAAAAAGAGCAGGAAGAATCAGTCTATCCATACAGAAGCTTCCAGTACTCAGAACAGTGTGGTATCGGCAGAGGAAAGGACATCCACGGGACAGGGAACCCAGAAACAAGCCCCTGCACACGCCCATGAGATTTCCGACAAGGTGAAAAGCATCTGATGGAGAAAGGGCAGCCTGGGACAACTGGGTAGGCAGAAAAGGAACCTCAACCTCAGTCGCACACCTTAGATAAACATTCGCTTGAAATCAATCATAGCCTGAAATGTAAAATAAGAAACGGTAACAACTAGTGCAAAACGTAGAACACTCTCAGGCTCTGCAGCTAGGCAAACAGTTCTTAGACTTGACATGAAAAGCACCATCCACAAAAGGAAATTTGATAAATTGGACTTTATCAAAATCGGCAACTTCTGCTATGCAAAATACCCTGTTAAGGGAATGAAAAGACAACTATAGACTGGGAGAAAATATTTTCAAATCATACATCCAACAAAAGACCAGAATGCAGGATACTGAAAACTCAACAGTAAAAATGTTTATTAAAAAAACCAATGAATTAGAAAATGGGCAAAAGACACGAACAGATATTTCCCCAAAGAAAATACCCAGATAGCAAATAAACACACAAAAGAATGTTCAGCATCATTAGGCAAAGGCAAATCAAAGCCACAATGAAGTATCACTACGTAGCTATTAAAACAGCTTCAGACATCATGACAGCACCAAGTAATGGCAAGGATGTACAGAAAGTGGATTTCTCAACACATTTCGATGGCAATGTCAATTCGTACAGACACTCCAGAAAATGGTATATTATAAATCTAAACCCACACTTACCACACAACCTAGCAATCACACGCTTGGGCATTTATCTCAAAGAAATAAAAACACAGGTCGGCACAGAAACCTGTACTTAAACTCATATGGCAGCTTTATTTATAATAGCCCCAAACTGGAAACAATCCAAATGGCATTAGCGGGTGAGTGGTTAAACAAACTGTCGTATACGTACACAAAGAAGAACTGGGACAAACTATTAACACACGGAACAACCCAGATGGACCTTAAGAGAATTATGCTGAGTGAAAAAAACGCCACGCCTAGGTTGCAAACTGTACGACTCCATTTACATAACACTTTTGAAGTGTCATCACTATAAATATTGAGAACTGCTCCAGGGACACAGGCAGGAGCAGGGCGGGAAGGCGAGTGACTGTTGAGCAGCAGCACAGGCAGCTCCTCTGTGAGGAAGGAGCAGTTCTGTGTCTCAGGACTCTGGAGGTTACACAGATCTGCGCATGGGATAAACGGCACGGAACTGCTCCTGCTACATGCACACAACAGAATGCAGGCAAAAGCTGGTAAAATTAGAATAAGGTTTGTAGCCTAATTAACAGTATCGCACCAACGTCGTCTTCTCAGTTTGATATTGTACTATAGTTATGGAAGATGTTACCACTGGGAGAAGCTGTGTGAATATCACAGGAGTCTCTACTATTTTTACAACTTCCTGTGAGTCTATAATTACTTAAAAATAAATAGTTAAAAATAGTGTCATAACAAACTTGAAAAACCAGAGAAATTCTAAAGCAAAAAATATATAATTACTAAAATTGCAACATCAGTGAGCAACTTTAACAACTATAAAGAACTGAAAAATTAGTGAGTTGAAAATTTAATCATAAGACTATCCAGAGTGTATACCAAAAAAAAAAAAAAATACGGAAAATACAAAAGATAAAAGATACTGATATACTGGGTGGATATCCACTGTGTGGATATCTAACATACATTTACTCCCCAAAGGAGAAGAGAAAGAGAATGGAACAGGAGTTTTATTAAAAATATCCTGGCTGAAAATTCTCTAAACCTGATGAAAGACACCAAATCCATTACAAGACCCCTAACTAATCTCAAGCAAATAATAAAGAAACCCAAACTAAATACATCATAATAAAACCTCCAAAAAAATCTTAACAGCAAACAGAGATAAAAAAGATTATTTTCAAAACAGCAACAGACCGAAGGCTGTCTTCTCCACAATAACAGTGGAGAATGCAGCTGGATTAGAGCTCTAATGTACTGAAAGAAAATAACTGTCCACTTAGAATTCTTTACTAATTATCCTTCACAAATGAAGGTGAATAAAGACATTTTCAGACAATCAAAAAACAGGGACAGTTTTTCTCCAGTGGGCCCACCTTAAAGTAAATTTTAGAGGATGTGGTTCAGGAGGAAGGAAACCGTCCAGGGTAGAATACTGGGTGATAGACAGGAAGGAATAAAGAGCAACGAAGACAGTAAAACTATGGATACGAGTAAGCGGGTATCAATTGTACAGAATGGTAAGAGCTCTGTCTTCTGAGGCTTAAATGTACATAAAAATTCTCTGTCTTGGTTATGCAACTGCATGGTTTTTTTCTTTCTTTTAATTCTCAAAATTCCTTAATATCAGTAATTCCCAGAGTGACAAGACTAACAAAGAAAACAAACCCACTGAGGACTTCAACAGAACCCTCAGATGTTAAGGAACTGGCACATCCCCAGGACGTGGGCAGGCGTTACAGCAAAGTACAGCAGCCAGACCCAGGATGGATCAGCAGGATGCCCCATTAAGGCAAATAGAAAGTAAGGAGGAAATGATCTTCTGAAGCACAGAACTGAGAAACCCCCCACAAATATTAACATCCATCCCACCAAAGGAAAGGGGACTCACAGTAAGTGGAATACAGGTGAATATCCTGGGAGCAAATGGAGAAACTCCAAAATGTACTTATGGACTCCATGTTCCAGGAAAACAAAACAAATCGAGAAGAACCAGGAACTACGAAGGAGTTCATGAAAATTCTAAGCAGTGCTGAAGGGCCCAGGTCCACAAGGATCTCAGAAATATACAACGAATATTCACTTTCAGACAGACAATCAGCTTGAAGAAACCTGCCCACAACAAAATCCCAATTAAGCTAGATTGTAATAGTGGTGTTTTTGTATGTAGAAAGTACCAGAGAAAGAGAAACCCAGAGGACAGGATGTCCAGAACCCAGTGTGAGCAGCGTACAGTGATTTAAGGGGAGAGTTCCGCGCATCTCCAGACAGCAGACGGGGAGAGAAGCCTTCCTAAATCAGAGTGATACTGAGTGACAGGTGTCCATACAAAGAGGCCATTTACAAAAATATTTCATGGCAACAACAGAGGAGAGATCTCCTGATCTCTGACATTCTGGTGCCTTCCCATCTCCTCCACAGAAACTTTTCCCCTACCAGTCTAGAAAAATCTTTATTTAAAATGGGAGACAATTATGATCAAATCCCATATGACAGTATTACCAAAAAGATGTAAAAAATAAATAACAGAGTAACAGACAATGAAAATACACCAGAAATCTATGAACACAGAGAAAATGAAAACTATAGCCTATATGTCATATTGAACTAAAAATTGAGAACATAACCACCATTTTAGAAAAACAGTTTAAAATAGGATTAGAATATCCCAAAAGGAGAATGGCAAGAAAACAGGAAGATATGAAAAGGTAGCCAATGAACTCAGGAATAAACTAGAATTTATGTTTCAGAAATGAAACGTAGAGGAAACACAAAAGCAAGGGGACCTCACAGAGGCACAGGAATAAAATGCAGCACAGTGAGAAGAGAATGAAAATAAACAGAAATGGAGGTAAAAAAGATTCAGGAGAACATGACAGACAAAGAAGACAGGCAAAAGAAATCCAGCACACACACAACCGTATTCCTGTGGCATCTTCCAAGAGGGGGGAAGCACGTACAGTCTCACGTTGCTTACGACAAGAATATGTTCTAAGAAATGCACTGCTAGGTGATTTCGTCATCGTGCAAATATCCCAGAGCGCGCTTGCCTGCTAGATGGTCCAGCCTGCGGCACACCTGGGCTGTGTGGTACAGCGTAGGCTCCAAGCCCACACACCTGTGCAGCATGTGACTGTGCTGACTACTACAGGCAACCGTATCACGATGGTATCGGTCTGTCTAAACATGGGAAAGGTACAACAAAAATATGAAAATACGGTAGAAAAGATAAAAACTGTACACCTGTCTAGGGCACCCACCACGAATGGAGCCTGCAGGGCTGGAAGCTGCTCTGGGTGAGTCAGTGAGAGCTGAGTGGGTGTGAAGGCCGCGGACATTCTGTGCACTGCTGCTGACACGATAAACACCGTACTTTTAGGCTACACTAAATTTATAAAAAGACTGTTCTTTCTTCAATCATAAATTAACCTTAGCTTACTGTAACTTTTTAACTTTATACATTTTTAAAAAATTTTTTGACTCTTTTGTAATTAAAGTTTAAAACACAAATACACTGTAAGGCTATACACAATATTTTCTTTCTTTTTATCCTTATCCTATAGGCTTTTTTTCTATTTTTAAAATTTTTTACTTTTATTTTTTACTTTTTAAAATGTTTTGTAAAAACTAAGACACAAACACTCACACTGGCCTAGGCCCGCACAGGGTCAGGACCATCCGTGTCACTGGCTTCCACCTCCACGTCTTGTCCCACTGGAGGTCTTCAGGGGCAGTAACAGGCACGGAGCTGTCACCTCCCAGATAACAAGGACTTTTGGATACCTCCTTAAGGGCCTGCCTGAGGCTGTTTCATAGTTAACTTTTTAAAAATAGTAAGTAGAAGGAGTACACTCTAAAATAACAATAAAAATATGGTATAGTAAATACATGAACCAGTAACACAGTCGCTCATCCTTCATCAAATGTCATGAGCTGTGCGTAACTGTATGTGCTACACTCTCATACGACTGGCAGCGTGGTAGGCTGCTTAGACCAGCATCACCACAAACATGAGGACTGTGTCTCACTGCTACGTTACAACGGCTACGACATCACCAGGAGATAGGAATTTTTCAGCTCCACCGCAGTCTCATGCGACCAGTGCTGTGTACACAGCCTGCCGCTGACTGAAATGTGGTTACATGGTGCGACTGTGTGCAAGTGTTTCAAAACATACTCATTCCAAAAACATTTCCTAAAATAAAAGAAAGCTTAGATCTGTATACCAAATATGCATACTGTGTTCCTGGAAAATTCAAGCGTGAGCAGTTAAGCACCAAGACACATCTTGGAAAACTTATTAGGCTTTAAAGATGAAGACTCGTTGGCATCCAAGCGTAGATCTCAGTCACTCACAGGGAAAAGGAAACCAGAGTCTCGTCAGAGTGCTCAGAGCAACACGGGCACAGCAGTGTTTTGAAGATACTAAAGAGAAAAATGTGAAACGAGGGTTTAGGGAACCCTATTACCCTTCTGCTGTGAAGGCCACAGAGAATAAGGCACAAACCTGCAGGAACACAGGGGACATTTTCTTCCTGAGCCGTCCTAAAAGACCCTAACACGACCACAAGACACGGGAGAAGCTTCAGCATGAGGTGTGGTGATCAGGGTCAGACATATGTAACCACAGAACTGGGACTAACGGATGGAGTTAAGGGTGATAATGCGCAAATAGTAAATATGTTTAAACTATGAAATTAATACTGCTGAGAGCTGGGAGAAGAGGCAGGAGGGTAAGTGACAGAGCAGCCCCCTGCCAGCCCCACAGCTGCTGACAGCGAGTGAACTGATGCCACGTGAGCACAGGCGCTGGGAAGAGGACAGAGAGGGAAAAGAAGAGATTTCCAGTTAATTTTAATATTGTTTATAATAGCAACTCAATAGAAACTGTAAAAAAGAGGAGTTGATGTGAATTATATAGACAGATAATAACACAAAGACAGACAAAAAAGTATAAACCTTCCTAAAAATGAAAAGAAATACGAACAAAAAGAGAAAAGTTTACTAATTTAAGAACTCATTTATATACATATTTATTTATATTTTAAAAAAGAAACAATGGAAAGATAAAAAATTAAAAGCTACTTACAAGGGAAGGGAGGGAAATAGGTGGAGAGAAAGGGATGGAAGTGAGACATTTCTGAATAGACCTGGCAATACGTTTTGACTTTAGAACCGTATAAATGTTTATATAATCAAAAATAAGAATTTTTTAAAATCCTTAAAAGCTAAAAAATAATCTAAGTATATACCACATTTATGTGATAGCCACACAGAAAGAAGGACTGTAGAAACTGATCTTCAAACACAAGAATTTGACTGCAAATCCTCAAGGGAATATATTATAAAACAGAAAGAAGTGCAAGGAAACATATTAATCTTAATCGAGTCATTTACTGATACTAATAGTACTGGTATTATTATCTATACCTGTCATATGTGTATTTAGGATAAAGCTGATAAGTAAGAATGCTTAGGGTGAGAGAAAAGAGAAACTAGCATGAATTAAAAATTTTAAAGTAAAAAATCACATAATCTTAAATGTGATTTAGAACTATTTCTGTCCATTCATGACTTCTGTTTCTTTAAAAATACAAATATTTATTATGTCTGTTCACTAACATTATGACAAAGTAATGACCACCCAATTGTGACAAGCACCCCTGCTGTTTACCTTGGTCTCTAAACGATTCCCAGCAGGTAGGAAGACAGGGTTCCTGAGAGACAACTGGTTCTGGGAGGTCTGGGAGAGGAAGCACAAAGAGGAGGTTGAAACGTGTGTGACTGAAGACAAGGAAGCCCTCAGAGACTGGTGCAGTTGTATCGAGAAGACACCGAGCCCAGCACACAGAGCAATCTGAGGAAAGAGTTACAGCTGCAACTGGTATACTGTACACACGCATAAAATCCGTAAGATGATGATGATGCTTTATAAGGAAAGAAAAGCAGGGAAACTCATTGGACAATGTCGTTGGCATCCAGAATACCACTTTATTACAATTAAAAAATAATTAAATGCAAAGAATCAAGCGTCTATCCTGCCTTTCTGGTAGGAACTGTATTTTAGGTAATCAAATAGCCTGAATGGATGAGGCACAGTTACTCTACACAGGAGAATCCCAACTAACAAGTAGAGAAAGAGCTATGCAGTTAGAAAAACCACCTTTCTGCAAGCCCCAGTGGAAGACCAATCTAAGCAACGGCCATCAGTGAATAATGACAACTCCAGACGAAAGGCTGGCGGCGCGCCCAGCAGCGAAGGACCTCGCCCAGCAGTGCAGGACCGCGCCGACACACGGGACCATCGGGCAGTGCCCTACACGACGTGATGCCGCACAACTCACACAGCGCTACCTGCCAAGTCTGCTCGCCTAAAAGATCTACAGGGTTATGGAAAATATGGGGGACAGAGGAGTATTCTGAACAATACCACAAGCACGGGCACAGTCTACAAAACCATACCCTAAAGGGGCCCAGCAACCGAATACAATGTGTGCGTCTTGTCCTGAATCTGACTGAACACATCAACACTGAAAGGGCTGCAGGGGAGTTCTCACACGGACACACTCATGTCACATAGCATGATGACAAGGAATCGTGGCCTGTGCTTCCTCACAGCACAAGATACCAAGAGCAGCTGTCCCTGCTCTTGGGGCAGCACCATGCCACTCTCGTTACAGAAGTCACTTAGCCTCACTTCTGCTGTGACACAAGCCCACCCTGAACAAGGGGAGGGAGCACGACCCCACCCAGCAGAGGAGTACCCGAGTCATAATACGAGGACAGTGTGTGGGGGGAGAACTGCTGTGGGCCTCCTTGGAAACACAGACCACATGAAACCTTATTTGTGCTCACTCAGTCGGCACAATCCAGACCATCCATAGCGTCGGCTCTGGGGAGACTGCAGATCACTGGTCACCAATACCCGGCCAGGGAGGAGGAAACTGGCAGCACCACTCGGGAAAATAATGTGACACTGTCCTAAAAGTTAACTTTTCACATACTTCATGATGCAGCAATTCTACTTTGTTAACACCAAAAAAAGCTCACGTGTACCAAAAGAAGCACACAAGAATTTCCACACAAGTACTGCTTGGGACAGCAAATATGCCACGACTGCAGCCAGGAGGATGGACACGTGAATTACACACGTTCACATAGTAGAATCCAGGCAGCAGCGAAAACAAACCACAGCTGCCCCTCTGAGAAATCTAATATTTGACTAAAACAAGAACAAGTTTTGTGAGCCTGTACAGGGACAGATACTACTTCCTAAGAGTTCAGAAACAAGCAACCACATGTAATAAAATTATTTTAAAGGGAAAAAAAGGGAAAAAAACCTCAGGATCCAGGAACCTCCAGGAGAGGGGCAGAGTATGGGGTAGGGAAATACACTGGCAGTGGCGGGGGTCCTCCTGCTTGGCCCCAGCACAGGGCCACCTAGGCCGCTGGGAAGTTATGCTCCACAGCTTACAGTACATTCATGTTGTGTGTTGATTCTCACGTGTCACAAAATTTTGTAATTAAAAGATACGGCAAGTGCAGCCAAGTGCTGCAAGCAGAGCAGCCAGGGCCAGGCAGAGCCTGGTGAGTGGGCCAGGCTGCCTGCAGGGGGAGGGCCTGGGACAGCAGGCCTGACTGCAGGTGTAAGCAGTGCAGCTCCATCCCACTGACAGGGATAGCCACAGCTACGTGCCTGGAAGGTCACCCTGGCCGCTGCCTGGGTGCAACCGGTTCTGGTGACTGGGGCAGTCAGCATCGGGGAGAGTCAGGGTGACTCTGGAGGCAGAGGTGGGAGGGCTCCTGTTGGATCAAAGAGATATCAAAACAAGCCCATGCCCACTCCCTCCTCCCCCCGCTCTGGAAAATAAATAAGCTTTTTACTTTTATATCTCTGCATGAAAAATCTTTCTCTACCCATGACCTGAAAACCTAGTGAGCTTCCCACCCTTCTAATAATCTCATTTAACATAAAGTTATGTAATAACCTTCCTCCAAGGCTGGTGTGGTGGAGGCGGCTGCTTGCCCTGGCCAAGGATTGGGCCCTTGGTGTCCACCTGTTGGACAGAGATGGCCACTCTGTCCACTCCATGGGACTCCGCAGCCTGCCCAACACAAGCCCTCGTTTGCTGCTTCTGTTAAGGGCGATCTGTCCCCAGGAGTGCCCCGTGGCACGGAGAGCAGGCTGACTCAGGACACGGCTGCGTGTGGAGTCCGAGGGGCCTGGAAGTCGTCAGTTCTGCAAAGCACTACTTCTGACCAACACTGTGCTTTCCAGCTTCTATAGTAAAGTATGATTCAGGGTGAAAACTCTGAGGTTCTTTAGAGAATCCTGCTACAACTTCTGTGCTGCTTAGAGGAGGACTTTCAGCAAACAACTGACCCCACCATCTATACACATATAAACTCTCTCATATGTTTGCCTTGAGTTAACCTAAGCTGGAGTAACTAAACAGTTAAACTTACTAATCAGTTTTGACAAACTTCCTAAAATGAAAGGTGAAACCAGAATGTTTCTAGCTTTTCCTTTGTCTCAACAGATCCATAAAACCCCTTCCTCTCCCGCAGAGTTGGCAGTTCAGCACTTGCAGAGCTGGGCAGCTCCACGGACCATCGGTCGGAGGGTATTTAACAAGCCAGGAGTGTGAGGAGAGTCTCCTCCCGCACCACACGCAGAGCTGCGACCCCACTGCAGTGCTTCCAGTGTGTGTGAAAGACCACAGTTGGCTCTGCAGGGACAAGAGAGTAACAGGCACCGGAGCCCTGACTGAAAAGCCCTGCGCTGGACCAGTGACGACAGCCTCGTGCCCGTGGCTCTGGAGCCCCGTGGCACACTGGGGTGATGGAAACACTCTCATGCTCTGCCAAGGCCTCTTCCCTCCAAGTCCCAGCCCCTGGAGTGGCTCTCTCCACTACCACAGAGCTGGGAGATCTGGCTTAGCCACTGCCTTTAGGCAAAAAAACCCAAATGCTCCTTGTATGCGCGGGACCTTCCATGACCAGCCCGGGCTAACCAACCCTCTCACCAGCACAGCGAGAAACAGCAGGAACACGCAGCGGCCCTAGGTCTGGCACAGTAACCAGGCAGGGCCTCTGCCTCGCACACACCCAGTACTAAGGGGACGCCAGGTGCTCCTAGGGTCTCTTCCTCTCCTTAGGAGGACCCAGTTCTCCCAGGTCAGGGCCCTGCCCTATGACCTCATCTAAGCCTAACTGCCTCCTCAAGGCCCATCTCCCAGTACAGTTACACGGGGAGTTCAACCTGTCAATGTGGCAAGGGACAATTCAGATCGTAGCACCTTCTGTTCTAAAGGCTTCCGCTCGGGCAATGCTCCTGTGGGGCAGGGGAGGAAGCCTCAGAGAGAGCCTGCGTGACCTCGGCCCTGGGAGCCAAGCTCATGGGAGGCCGCAGTGGCTGAGGTGCTGCTCAGTCTCAGGGGCATGCACTCCCCAGGGCCCATGTCCCTGTGGCCAGGGTGGGAAATGGACCAGCAGGGACCTCCAGAGCCACATGTGGCAGAGCCAGCCCGCTCCACACACTGGCTGTGGGCAGACACTGTGGGGCACGCAAAGCCCACAATATTTGCTGTTTTGTTGAGGGTGTGTTCTGTAGAAATGGAGGATAGAAGGCTGACAGGCAGAGAGAACCAGGGACAGAAGACAGGAGGGACTCACAGCAGGCATTCAGCTTTACTGGGGTGCAGGGGCACCCCACGTCTCACATCTCGGCACCGCTGGGAAGGGGGGACTTGCTCATGTTGTCATACACCGTCCCCACCCCCACATTGGCCACTCACCCTGGTGCTGTGAGCGGGTTGGGCTTCGGGGCCATCTTCCCCACGTAGGGTTTATTCTGTGTGGGGAGAGGAGGGAAGCAAGTACCTGTCACTGGAAGTGCAAACTGTGGTGACCACATTATTGATCATGAATATTTACTGCCTGACCCTGGGAAGCGGCCAGACTCCCACCCACCGAGTCCTGGCCAGACAGCATCCACCCCGGGAAGCTGCGGTCCAGTCCAGGGGAGGCTCCTCCATGTTCCTTTGCTCCAACACCAACAATGTTCCAGAAAAGGGCCATGCCGTTAGCTTGGGAAGGGGTAAATTCAACATAGACAAGAGCCACAGGTGGCAGAGAGTAAAACATGAACTTTTGTATTTAACAGCCACTGGGATTTGATGACTTTCCGACACTGCAGCTTGGCCAAGTCCCCAAGACGCTGCCCTCTGTACCCCCAGACCAGAGCTCAAGCAAAACGGATCCCTCCTGAGTCCCTGCCAGGTTGTCCCAATTTTCGTTTCCCCTTTCTGTGGGGATGGATCTGGCAGCCTCTCCCACCTCTGTCACTTTAAACTTGCTGGGTCTTTTATTCCAGGTCTCTTACAAAGAGCATGTCACGGACTTCTCCGGGACCAAGGCTGAGTTTTGTTTTTTAACAGCTTAACTGAAGTGTAATTGCTGTACAGAACACCGCACATACTCAATGTGCACATGCAATTCGAGCTGTTAAATTTGGGTTATTGTACTTTTCGGTTCTGAAATTTCAGCTTGGTTCTTCCCTCCATCTTCTGTTTCTTTGCTGAAACTTTCTACTTTTTCATGTTTCAAGCGTGTTCAAAATTGCTCGTTGAAGCATTTTTATGATGCATTCTCTCAAATCCCCATCAGCCTGTGTGGAGCCTGGCTCAGATGAAGTGTGGGCCCCGCTGCGCCTGCGCCAACGCCACCATGGCGTTGAAGCCCAAACTCTCCACTTGACCGTTCCTGGCAAGGGTGGGGCTGGGGCCACAGTTTTTGGAGGGATGTCTGGCCAGAGTAGAGCACTTTTTGTCTAAAAGATTTGTCTGGCTCGGCCACCCCTTTGGCTCAAGAGAGCAGGTTTCTTTGGGTTTTCTTTGTCTGTGCCCAATGGCATTTCCAGCTTTCTGACGTCCCCAGCACCCCACCCCGGCCCTGTGATGCAAAAGAAAACCCAGAGAACTTGCCCATGTCGTCCGGCCCCAAAGGAGGCTGGCGTCCCATGAGAAATGAGACAGAACCAAGACATAAAGGTGGGGAGGGTGCGAGCCCGGGAGACAACTGGGGGAAGGCGAGGAGGTAGGGCAGGCCCACCAGGTGCACACCCAACCCACGGCCGTGTGCACGGGTGGCCTCGGGAAAGGCACAGGGTGAGTATCCACTTGGTCAGTCTCGCACTCTCAACAGGCAGCACGTGGGCTGTAAGCTGCTGACCAGGCTTCGGGACCGGTGGGTGCTGGACCTGTCCTCAGGAGAGCATGGGCTGGTGGGGCAGGGGCAGGATGCAAACACACACTGAAGGCAGTTTCCTGGCAGCTTGGCGTGGGCCTGGACACTCGGGCCTGGACATGAGGGGAGGTTGTAGTGGGCGGCCTGGGCGAGGAGCATGGGAGGTCAGTCACGTGGGGGGCTGGACACACAGGCTGGGACTCAGCACGTGCCGGGATGGACACGGGATGCAGGAGTCGTGGGCGTCCAGATGAGATGAGCGCCAGGGCCCTGCCCCAGCCCCGCTATCGGGGAGGAGAGGAAGCGGCAGTGACACGCAGGGCACGCTGCCCAGCAAGCCTGGCAAAGAGACGGAGCGAGGAAGAGGGCAGGCAAGTTGGGCAGCGAAGCGTGTCTGCAGAAAGGGTGCTGCTTCTAGAAAGACGCAGGAGCTCCACGTTAACCCAGACTATAACTGGAGGCACGTCAGTGCCGGGACACGAGGATTCTCCGTCAGAAAACAAGTTGCTGGACCAAGCACAAGTGGGGGCTGTCTTCCCCCTTAGAACGCACCCCACAGGGACGCTGCGTGGGGAGGTGCTGCGGGGCCAGCACCCTTTGCGTGGCCCTCCCAGGACGGGCCAGGGCACTTCCAGTCTGTATTGTCCCTTCACAGAGAACACCAAAACTGAGCACAAATGATGAGACTTCATTGTGCAAAATCCCCACCACTAGGTGGCAGAAGGGCTCCACCGTCTTAGTCACAGTTCTCTAAGGGAAGACATTTTCTGAATGTTTCTCAAAGACAAAACGTGCTCTGGGCTTTGTCTCTGACCCAGGGGTCTGCAGACCCAGCCAGCACCTGCTCCCGGAGTTCCAGTGTCTCTGGAACACAGCCACACCCGCTCACGCACTTGCCGCCCCTGGCCCTTCCCAGTCACCAGCGCACAGGTGCAGAGACGCTGCAGACCGCACGGCCCACAAAGCCCAGACGCTCCATCCGCTGCTGCAGGAGGGTGCTGGATGTGCTCCAATCCACCACCACAGGGCCAGCGTCTGTGTGACCTCACGGTGGGGCCTGCCACCCACCACCCTCCTCACCACCTGCCATCTGCGACATGGGGTCATCACAGTCCTTCATGGGGCCTGGGGTAGGGAGGGGGCTCAGACACTACACGACATCTCCTCCCGGCTGCAAGAGGGCAGGGCTCCTGAACATCCATGGGAGTAACAGGATCAGGAAAGAAGGGTCACGTGGCAACATGGAGGCGAGGTGGGCGCAGCAGCCTCACAGGTAGGGTCCCGAGACTGAGACACACTCGTGTGCACAGGCTGCAGAAGCCTGAGCACTGGGAAGAAGGCCCACGCCACCCCCTCAAAGGAGGACCAGGCCCTCACCCACACTCCAGGTCTGCACGGGTCCACAGGCAGAGCCCCCCACCGAGGGGTAGCCGGTCCTCCCTCAACAGCCCTGGAGCAAGATTCGCCCAACCCCCCAGGGGCCTGAGTGCCCAGTGGCGGTGTGGTGGGCAGGTGAGTGCCCAGGTCTTGAGATGTGGCTGGCTATGGGGCCTGGGCTTGCACCCACTCCCAGGGACCCATCCCCACCATGGATCTCCAGTTAGAACGGCAGACGGAGACCTGGCCCAAGTCCACCTCACGGTGGCTCCATGAGCTGCACGGACCCCAAGTGTGTCATGGGGAGGGAGGCATGCAGCAGCTGCCAGACAGCCATGCTGGGTCCCTGGTCAAGACACTGCGGTACAAACGGTCAGTGCAATCCCTGTGAACTGCCCGCCTCGGGGGGAAACAGGGCGGCGGCGGGGGGGGCGGGGGGAACACTGCAGAATCGCAGCTGCCCTCCAGGACTTGAAGGGTGCAGGGCAATTTGAGCCATGGTCACCCCTGTGCATTTTCCCTATGAACCCTGAGGGCAGGTCTGTGCCAGGAGTCAGCTCCACACTGTGCCCATGCCAGTTACCTGAGGACACCTCTTCCCAGTCCCTGGCAAACTGGGTGCCAGTCAGAAACTTTCTGCTCTGTCACTACACAGCCTTCAGGGACTTGATGGCTTTTTTATACATTATTTTTTAGAGTGGTTTTAGGTTCACAGCAAAATTGAGCACAAAACAGAGAACGTTCCCACACCTCCCCTCCCCCAGCCTCCCCAGCCCCCCACGCCCCCTCCCCCATCTCCCCTACTAGCAATATCCCCAGGGCGGGTCTGCTACAGTCCACAGGCTGCACTGACATGTCTCCATCACCCAAAACCCATGTTCCCATCAGGGTCCCTCTTGGTGTTGGACATTCTCTGGTTTTGGACAAATGTGTAATGACGTGTATCCACTATGAGAGTGTCCCACAGAGCAGTGTTAGTGCCCTAAACATCCCTCCCTCCCCCTCCAACCCTGGCACCCACTGATCCTGTCGCGGTCTCCAGTTTTGCCTTCCCAGAGCGTCCTGCAGCTGGAGTCACACTGATGCTGAATCGCGCTGTGCTGTCTGCATGCACCGTGCCGATTTCCACTCACCTGCTGAGGCACATCTTGGTTGCTTCTAGGTCTTGGCAATTATGAACAAAGCCGCTACAAACACCTGTGTGCAGACTGTCATATGGGTGTAAGTTTTCAAATCCTTCAGGTAAATACCATGGAGCATGACTGCTGGATCTTATGGTAAGAGTGCTGAGTTTTCGAAATCGTGCAGCCACTTGGCAAGATAATTTGGCAGTTTCTTACAAAAAATTCTGCAAATGGCAAAACTAAAGAGACAGTAGAAGATCAGTGGCTGCCAGGGGCTCGAGAGGGTGAGGAATGAGTGTGTGGAGCCAGGGACTTGGGGGGCAGTGGCACTCTGTGTGATGCAGTAATGATGGACACATGGCACCAGGTCCTTGTCAAAGCCAATGTTCAACACAGAGTGACCCTCATGCAAACCTCAGTTAACAGTAATGTATTAATATGGGTTCATCAATAGGAGGAGAGAATGTGTGTGGGGCAGGAGGTGCAACTCTCTATACCTTCCAACCATTTTTCTGCATTGTAGAATAAAACTCTAAAAAGTAAAACCTATTAATTTTTTTTTAAAAAGTAAAGTAAATCCTGAGTTTATAATGATATCATCAACTCAAATGGGAAATTACAAGGTTTTGGACTTCTGATTCCAACCAAGAAGGAGTAAGGACTCATGATCCCACAATAAACAACCTTAAAAACTAGACAAAAGCAAGCAGCAAATGCGTTTGGCAGAGTGGACAGCAGAGTCAGGACTGTGATCCCTGATGGAGGGAAACTCATCGAGCTCCTCAGGTCTCTAGTTCTGCGCACTTTTGTGTCACTGTGCGTGGCAGGCACAGAAAGTGGCTGCCCCACGGGCAGACATGAACACAAGTGCAGGCGCTGTGCAGGGGCTGGAACACGTGAGGGGTGCAGGAGAGGCGGGCACTAAGCAGAGAACGAGCCCCTGGAACTGCACTAAGACTCTGGCCAAATGCAGCGCTGTCTGCACAGACCCCATCAGGGACTGCCAGATGGACAGACGTTCTAAAGGTCGCCTGGCACTGGGAGACACTGGGTTCTGACAGGCCACAGTGGACAGCGTTCCCTGGATATCCAGAGTGTTCACCTGAGGTCAAAGAGAGGTTGCACCTCAGGAGTAGGGCAACAGAAGTCCTCGAGTGAGAAACACTGAAGACCTGCCTCGATAAAGTTCCCAAACCAAGCCATGACATGAATTTTCAGAAAATTAGATGCCTGCAGGAATAAAAATCAAAACGACAAAGACAACATAATCCCAATTCTTAATGACACAGCATATACAGTCATGCGCCACAGTCATGTCCATGGTCAGTGACGGACATACATCATGTATGATGGTGGTCCCGTAAAGTTTTCATGGAGCTGAGAGATTCCTATCACCTAGTGACGGTGCAGCCACCGTGATGTAGCACAAGGCATCCCTCACGCGTTCACGCTGATGCTGGTGTACACGAACCTGCTGCACTGCCAGGCATGTAAGAGTCTAGCACATACAGTTATGCACAGCACTTGACAGTTGACAATGGTAAACAACTATGTTGCTGGTTTTTGTATTTGCCACACCATTCTTTTAATCACTATTTTAGAATGCACTCCTCCTGCTTGTAAGAAAATAACTAACTGTGAAACAGCCTGAGGCAGGCCCTCGAGGAGGTGTCCAGAAGGCAGCATCACAGGAGAGGACAGGCCCACACGTGTTGCTGCCCCTGAAGACCTTCCAGTGGGACAGGATGTGGAGGTGGAAGACAGTGACACTGATGGTCCTGACCCTGTGTAGGCCTAGGCTGACGTGTGTGTTTGTGTCTTAGTTTTTACTAAAAAATTTAAAAAGTTAAAATTTTTTTAATAGCAAAAAGCTTATAGAATAAGAATAAAAAGAAAATTTTTTTGTTTGGCTATATAATGTGTTTGTGTTTTAAGCTAAGTATTATTGCAAAAGAGTGGAAAAGTTTAAAAGATATCAGAAAGTTTATAAAAGACAAGTCACAGTAACCTTCAGTTAATTTATTATTGAAGAAATAAATTTAATGTCGCCTAAGTGTACAGTGTTTACGAAGTCTACAGCAACGTACCGGAATGTCCGAGGCCTTCACATGCACTCACCACTCACTGACTCACTCAGAGCAACTTCTAGTCCTGCAAGCTCCATTCATGGTAAGTATTCTACACGGATGTACCATATTTTTATTTTTTATACTGTTATTTTTGCTGTACCCTTTCTATGTTTGGATATGTTTAAATGCACAAGTACTTACCACTGTGTCACAACTGCCTCCAGTATTCGGTACAGTAACCTGCTGTACAAGTTTGTGGCCTCAGAGCAACAGGCTGTAGCATAAGCCCAGGAGTACAGGAGGCTCTGCCATCTAGGCTTGTGCAGTATACTCTGTGATGTTCACATAGTGACGAAACAGCTTAACAATTCACTTCTGAGAACATATCCCCGTCATTAAGTGGCACATGACTATACAATGAACATCATACAAACAAAATTGCTATATATATATAGAAGCCAGAAAACATGGCCCATTACCAGAAGAAAAAATACGGTCAATGGCAGAGATGTTAGCGTTACCAGGCAGCGACTTTTAAAGGAACTGTTATAAATATTTCAAAGGTTAAGGAAAACGGGACACAATGGAAACTATAAAAATGAACCAACTGGAAATCTAGAACTGACAAATAAAAATATTTGAAAAGACAAGTCACTGGGGGCTTACCAGAAAAACATATGCTACAGACAAAACGACCAGTAACCAGATTATAAATCAATAGAAGCTATCCAAACTTAGCACAGAGAGAAAAATAAAGAAGGACCTAAAAATGAAATAACAGGCCAGGCACCATGGCTCACACCTGTAATCCTAGCACTCTGGGAGGCCAAGATGGGAGGATTGCTTGAGGTCAGGAGTTCGAGACCAGACTAAGCAAGAATGAGACCTGGTCTCTACAAAAAAAATAGAAAAATTAACCAGGTGTAGTGGTTTGTGCCTATAGTCCCAGCTACTCAAGATGCTGAGGCAGGAGGATCTTTTGAGCCCAGGAGTTTGAGGTTACAGTGAGCTACGATGACACCACTGCACTCCAGCCTGGGTGACAGAGCAAGACACTGTCTCAAAATAAAAAGAAAAGAAGTAACAGAACCTGGAAGACCTATGTGACAATACCAAGTAGACTACAGTATGTCCTAGAAGAAGATTGATATTTCAAAAAATTTGAATATAATGGCTGAACATTTTCTAAATTTGATGACTTGTATGGATCACACATATAAAGATGCTGAACAAATTCCAATTAAAAAAATAGAAGAAAACCACATATAACTACATCCTAGGCAACTTGCCGAAAATCAGATAAAGAGAAAAAATATTCAAAGCAACAGGGGAAAAAGGGCACATTGCACACAGAGAAATAAAAACAGTAAGGAATGATGTCTCGTTAAAAATAATGGAAGCCAAAAGGCAATGAAATGGCGTACTACAAGTAGGAAAAGAAACAAACAAGCAAAACCTCTCAGCTAAAATTCTAGAGAAGTCAAAAATGAAGGAAAAATAAAGACATTATCAAACTAATCAAATTGATAAAACTTAAGTGAATACATAAACAGCAGAACCACACTATAAGAAACATTAACAAAATATTTTCAGACTAAAGAAGATGACGCCAGATGGAAACTCAGACCTCTGAGGAACAATGGCGAGGACCACAAAACAGAAACAGTAAATAAAGAAGAACATTTTCTTATTCTTAATTCCTTTAAAGGAAGCGGCCTGTATAAAGCAGAGTGACAACAACATACCGCATGGTTTATAACATACGCAGAAGTAAATTATACGGCAACAGGATCATAAAGGGAAGCAGTTATGTGAAGTATACGATTGTAAGGTCCTCATGGTAAATGTGAAAAGGTACAATATAAATTCAAGTGGTCTGTGATAAGGTTGTATATTGTAATCTTTACAGCAGTAACAACAACACAAAGAATAGCTAAAAGTCGTATTTGAAGAAATAAAATAGAATTCTAAGGAATACCTAATTAATGAAAATTAAGGCAGGAGAAGGAAAAAATATAAAAGGTCAGACAGAACAATAGGAAACATATAATAAGATGGAAGAATTAAACTCAACCAAATTAATGATTACAACAGGTGTAAACATATTTAACACTCCAACTAAGAATGCACTGTCAGACTAGATAACAAAGGCAAGACCCAAGTACAAGCTACTTTTCAGAGAAACGCTTGAAATACAAAGACGCAGGTAAACAGTAAAACCGCAGGAACACATACAGCCCAGAAACATTGACCCTGGGAAGCCAGAATGGCCAATACCAGACAAAGCTTGGTAAAAACAAATGAGTATTAGCAGATATGAAGCGAAACGTTTCACAGTAAAAAAGGGTCAATTTATCAAGAAGACACAGCAATCCTAAGTGTGCACGCTGCTTACACAGCAGGTGTGATTACAGTTACAGACCTTGAAATGGGGAGATTACCCAGGTGCGCCCAGTCCAATCGCATGACTCTTTCTAAACTGGGTCCTGTGGCACTGCTGACCCGGGTGTGAGCACCTCTGCAACGGGAGCAGGCAGAGGGATCCTCCCCAGAGCCTCCAGGAGGGACACAGCCCTGCAGATACCTGATTACAGCCTGTGGGACCCGCCGTGTCAGAACTCTGATCTGCAGAGCTGTGCGATAATAAATTTGTGTTTCAAGCCACTAAGTCTGTGGCAAAATTTTCAGACAGCCACAGGAAACAAATATAGGAGGAAGTAACAAATACAGATGGAAATTAATGAGCACATAACTGATAATCAGTAAAGGAAAATAAAGTTAATATACAATACACAAAAACCCCTAGATTAAGAGAATAAGAGAGAAAAACAAAAATTACAGAAAACATATGAAAAATAAGTTGTCACCATTGATCCCACAGACATTAAAATGATAATGTGGGATTATTATAACAACCAACTTTAGGCCAACATATTTATCAGTTTAGATGAACTGGAAAAATCTAAAACTACTACACAGTACTTCCAAAACTGACACAAATTGAAAAAGGAAATTTGAGTAGCTTTACAGATATTGAAAAATTGAATTTGTTGTCAAATATCTTTCTACCTAGACTTCAGGCACTCAGAAATTCTGTCAACATGTAAAGTAATTCACACAAACTTGGAAAATAGCAGAAGAGGAATAATCCCAAAGTCAATGTATCAAGAAATCATAACTCTTGGTTTTTAAATCTGGCAAAGATACGAGAAAAATGAAAACTGCAGACCAATGTCTCTCAAGACCATAAAAATCCTTAACAAAATATATTAGCAAGAAAAATAATCCAAGAATCACAAATAAGTAGGATTTACAGCAGGAATGCAAAATGGCTTTAACATCTGCAAAATCTGACAATGTAATTCACCATATTAACAGAACAAAGCAGTAAATGATCATTTCATTTCAACAGACACAGGAAAAATCATTTGACAAAATCTGATACTATGCAAGATAAAAACCTCAGCAAACATCTTTTTCTATTAAGCTAAAACTCCTTTTCAGTGACATTGACCTGATCATGGGCTGGCCTGATCCTTCGGAAAACACCTCATGGTATTCAGGACGTAGGCGCAACATGGCACTGGCGTCAGACTCCCTCATCGGTGACAGCGGGACGAGGATCCTGGGAAGGTGAACACCAGGTGAGCCCCACTTCCACCCTGCTTTCTCCCTGAGGGTGTCTGCCACGTCGGGTGCAGAGACTGCAGCTAGGGACACAGTCATCGCTTGAGAAGGAACCCTAAAAATCCACATAAAATCCTCCTTGGATCTTCGGCGAATCCTGACCTGTGCCTGCGTGAGGTGAGACTCTGGGACAGCTCTGGGAAGCCGAGGGTGCTGGGGAAGCTGGATGGGGAGCCCTGAGAGCAGCCTCACATGCAGCTGGTGTCACACAAAGGCACTGGAAACAGGCCTGTGCCCCAGCCCTGGAAGGCAAGCCGCCAACCCTGGTAGTCCCTGCCCAGCAAACCCACCTCTAAGGGAGCAGAGACATTTATGTCTCTGTTTGGTTGATGTACATTTAAACTAATTAATTTGTATGTATTTTCAATATTTAGGAATTGCTCTCTCTTTTTTGATTTTAATGTTTATTAATTATCCAAAAACCTTCATGTTATTCCTTAGTTAAAAATTATATAGAAAGATATTCATTCATGGAAACCTTCCCATTTCTGTTTCCCCTTGGTCCCTCCCTTTCATAAGCTAAAAGAAAAAAACAAAACAAAACCTAGTTTTTGGTAGGCCCATCGTTTCTTCTTTTGAAAATATAAATGAATATATTACATACATTTACACTTACATATGCATGTATCTACCTTTTAAGGGTAGAATGCTACAGATAGTTCTGCACCATGCTTTTTTAAATGTATACTGGAGATCACTCTAAACAGAAATACAGAAGTATTCCTCATTCCTTTTTCATAGCTGCATAGTACTCTACTGTATGACTAAACCACACTTTACTCAATCTTTGGATGAACATATGGGTCATTTCCCACTTTTTGTTATTCATATAATGCTATAATGAGTATGCCTGCACATACCTCATTTCATATTTTTGCCAGTGATCTGCAAATACAATTTTTCTAGACACAGACAAGTTCCTCTCCATAAGTACTATGCTAGTCTGCTCGGGCTGCCATCAAAAAATACCGTGGACTGGGTGACTTAAACAACAGAAGTTGTTCTCACACATTCTGGAGACTGGAAATCTGAGATCAGGTGTGTCACCAGGGCTGATTTCTCCTGAGGATTCTCCTTGCCCTGCAGACAGCGTCCCTTCCCTGAGTTCTCACAGGGTCATCCCTTTGTGTCTATGTCCTCAATCTCCTCTTCTTACGAGGACACCCGTTATACTGGATTAGGGCCACGCAATGACCTCATTTCAACTTAATCACCTCTTTAAAGACCCCATCTTGAAATACAGTCCCACATTGAGGTCCTGGGGTTGGGACTTCGATATGTGGATTTTAGGGGCACTGCTCAGCCCAGCACTGGATGCTGTCCACACCCACCAGCAGTGCACGAGAGTGTCGGTCTCCCCACACCATCAAACCATTCGAACCACTGTTCTATTAGTATCTTGTCTTTCTTAAACGTCATATAGTGTTTCAGTTTCCAAATCAAGCTGCAAACACCTGTTCTGAAAAGGACGGTTTAATGACTACTTACTGTGAAATGGGAGAGTTTAGTAATTTCCATTTAGTATCAGTGGCTACACAGTTAGTCCTACATGTCAACTCTTCCTTATGATTTTTTGCTATTTCCTTATTTAATGTTTTTGGCCCATGTGAAATAGAGTACTTTCATTTCACATTTGGGTATAAAAGAAATGAGCTAGGTCCTAGATATTTTGTTATCTTCCTCAGTAACTTGGGAGATACTCACGCTCTTTCCTTCTAACCCTTAATTCTAACAGGATCTAAAAGTGAAAAGGGGTCATTTTGTCCCCATCATCAATAATCATATAAAAAGAAAACCGTGTCCTATTTGTGCCATTGTTCATGTTTGTGTTTGCCATACAAGCTAGCACTGCCTGAACTGAAGCCCGTGAATCTGCACACTTTAATTACTGGAGTGATTACTTTACTTTTGTAGTGAATACAAGTGACCACAGGGTGTGTTTATCTGAGGGGCCAGAAAGACACCAGGATGGCCCTGACCTCATGCTAGAAGGCTGGTCCCTTGGTACGAGGGCCCAGCACTGTTCCCAAACTTCCCTGCGAGTCCCGCTCACACCACATACCCGCAGCTCCATACGATCAAGGGCTTCACGTGGGCTCCCCAGCCCTGCACTTGCTGGGCACAGCAGTGTCCCCTGCAGGGCCATGAGGAAGCCCCAGGAAGACTGCGGGAAAGGCGCACGTCTGCGGCTTCCCTCCCAGCAACTCTGCTCCACCTCAAGCGACTACTGCCTGGAGAGCAGAGGGCCTGCGGTCGGTCCCCGTGAGGTTCTCAGGGAACACGGCTCCTGATCCTGGCCGCGGGCTGGTCTTGAGCTCAGTGTTCAGTGACACACTGCTTTTGAAGACCTTTTTGTGGGAAGATGCAGAGTAAATTCTGTGAATGCACCCTATTTGACCCTGCTGACAACCACTAATCATTCATGTGTGAATCACCCAGAAGATTCCGTCTCAGAAGGAGGATGGTTAGGCTGAGGTTTCTGAGCTCTGAGCGTCCCTGTACACCCAGCCACAGGTGGGCGGGAAGCTGTCCCTGCTGTGCCCCTTCCATGCTGGCACTCTGGATACCTGGAGGCCATGTTACCAAAAAACATGCAACCACATACAGCAGCGGTGCCCAACCTTTTTGGCACCAGGGATCATTTTCACGGAAGAGGATTTTTCCACAGATGGGGGTGGGAGGATTGGTCTCAGGATGATTCAAGCGCATCACATTTATTGTGCAGTCAAACCTCTCTGCTAATGATAATCTGCATTTGCAGCCACTCCGCAGCGCTAGCATCACCGCCTCAGCTCCACCTCCGATCATCAGGCATTAGATTCTCATAAGGAGTGTGAAGCAATCCAGATTCCTCGCATGCACAGTTTACAGTAGGGTTCAAGCTCCTGTGAGAATCTAATGCTGCTGATCTGATAGCAGGTGGAGCTCAGGTGGTGATGCCAGTGATGGGGAGAGGCTGCAAACACAAATGAAGCTTCGCTCGCTCACCTGCTGCTCACCTCCTGCTGTGCCACTGGGTTCCTAATAGGCCAGGGACGGGTAGCAGTCTACGGCCCAGGGGTTGGAGACTACAGACATATAGTCAACAGCAGGGCAGAGGACCAGGGAGGTAGGAGAGACGCCAGGGAGCTGACATGCAGCCTGGGAAGTACTGGGCCTCCTGGCCCAGAAACCCCCTCATGCTCACACTGCGCTCATGTTAGCCAAGTTTTCCCTGCTGTGTGGTCAGGAGAGACGGGGTCATGGGGATCATGGTTGAGCATGGGAAGCAAACTGAGGGTGCAAGACAGCCCTGACCAGCCATCCAGGGGAGGCTGAGGCCACTGTCCCGAAACAGAGAGAGAGAAAGAGGCGGGGGAGGGAGGGAGGGAGAGAGAGAGAGGGAGAGAGAAGAAAGAGAGAGAGGGGCAGGGATGCTGGGAGAAAAGAAAGTGGGGGAGACAGACAGACCGATGGGAAGGAAAGAGGCTGAGGAGCAGGAGACACATGGAGTAAATGTAAACCAAGGGTGAATGGGGCAGCGATACCACACGCTTCCTCTACCCAGCCGCAGTGGGCGGCAGAAGCAGACACCTGGCACGTCCTCAGTGTGAGGCGCAGGGCTGGTCTTCCTGGACACTGACTCCTCACCACAAGGCTGGGCAGGCGGGGGGTGGGGGAGGCAGCACCTTCCCCACCTTCAGATGCCCAACTGAAGGTCAAGCAGGTGACTACTGATGGCTCCAAGCCATGCTGCCAGGGGCCCTGCTGGGCGGAGCAATGCTACCAGCAAAGGCTCTGGTCTGCGGAGCTTGAAAAGTGAGCTCACTCACAGTAACACCACGTGTGAAAACCATCACCGTCACTCCTTCCTGCACCTCTGCACAGCACCTAGTGGCTGAGAATGATCTTCCAGGCTCACCGCTGTGCTTGACATCATCATCCCTTCAGACAGCTAGAGCCCAATCCGCTTGTGTCTGAGGTCAGGTACGAACAGGCCAGCGCCTTGAGGTCCCCTGTCCGCATGGCAGCAAGGGGAAAGAGGCAGGTGGGGAAGAAACAGAACAGACAAGGAGGCATGGGCGCTCCAAAATTAGGCACTGGCACAGCCATTTCCAGCCAAGCCCCTCTGGGCTTTCTTCCCAAGCCCTGTGCTGAGGGGTGCTGCCAGCTTTTCTTACTAGGTTCTGATTTTATTACAATTGCTAAGTGAAAATGAAGTCTGTGGCTTTCACCTAACTCATTCCTGGGAAACACCACGCATCTGTGGGTGACGGCGTCCACACAACACATGGGCATGCCTGGGAACAGGGCTTGTTCAGAGCTGCACTTGCAGGGCAGATGGGGAGGAAAGGCTCTGATCATCAAGCCCATCCTTTAGATGAAAGCAAGAAATGTTCCAAAAGTGGTCAGGAAGTCCCGTTCCCCTGCCAAGCCTAACTGCCAGCCCTGCTCCGCGGGACATCCCTCCCTGCTCGAGGAAGGGCCACCACCGTCTGTGCTTCCCAAGGTACTGCAGTACCTGATACCTCCTGCCCTTTCCCAGGGACAATTCTGGAGAACCCCAACCCTCAGGGAGGAGGGTACATCTGATGACCAGCCTGCGGCATAGCTTGGTGGCCCCGCAACCCAGTGCCAGGCAGGAGAGGAGCCAGCACGGTCTGGGCTGAGCAGGCCTGCAGCGAGCCCCCAGGGACCTCTCGCCCATAACCACAGGGAAATCCATGTCTCAGTCAGTGACCCTGAACCGGAGGACCTTCCTTCCCAACATTAACATATAAGTTCAATGGAAGGCCAATCAAAATCCAACTGTTATTTTAAAAACAGTTTTTGAAAAGTGATGGAAGGACTCCAATGCTCATCTGGAAGTACAGAGGTGTGAGATAAACTGGAGTTTGGAGAAGAAATGGAATATGGGTCTTAACACACTTATTGTGGAAACAGACAAACGTCAACGAGACAGAAAGTATGAGGACGCTCTAGGGGACATGTATCAGGCACTGCAGGGAGCTTGGCCTTCACATCAGGAGAGAAGGCTTTGACTATGACATGGCACCAGGCATCTTTCTGTCCTTCAGAAATGCCGGCACGCTGCTCGGCCTGGTCTCAGCTGCACATTTGCCCTGCTCTGCTGCTGGAGCTGTCTATACACCACAGTGCAGAGTTCGACTATACAGTTTCTGTTGCTGCGTAACAAACAGACCTCCTGGCTGAACATAGCTCCCATGTACTAGCTCAGAGGTGTGAAGTCAGGAATTTGGAGCCAGTGTGGCTAGGTTCCCACCTGGCAGCTATAGCTGCATCCAGGTCACTGCACTAGATGGACGTCCCTGCTGCCCTGCTGGCTGTCAGCTGGAGCCACTTTCAGCTCCTGAGGTTGCCTGCACCCTGGTCACACCACCCCTCCACCTCTGAGCCCACAATGGAGAACCTGCCTCATGCCCAATGCCATGATCTCTGACCTCCATCTCTAACTTCTAGGCCCAGATTTAAGGAGCTCATGTGATCAGGTCAGGCCCACTCAGAAAATATTCCTCTTGATGAACTGAAAGTCAGCTGATTAGAATCCTTAACATCTCCAAGACCCCTTTGTCACGTAGCATAATCATCCCAGGAATGGCACCCCAGCCACTCTCAGGAGGATAGAATCATGCAAAGCTTGTATACCAGAGGACAGAGATCTTGGGCCATTCTTGAGATCTGCCCACCACCCCTTGTCCACTGACTTTGTTAGGTTTTCCAACAGAAGGGACTGAGTGAGGCCTGAGGGCAGGAGGACACACAGGCCGTCCTCCTTCTGATCCTCCTTCTGGCTCGCATAGTGTGGCAGCTACTGGCACTCAGTGGCTGCCATAGTGGCAGCGGCAGAAAGGGAGCCAGGGCAGAAGCAGCTCCTTCTGGGGAGTCGAGGCAGACATGGACCGGCCCCTTCACTCAGGATCTAGAGCCACCAGTGCAGCAGTGGGCGCAGGCCTGCGGGCTCCAGCCCAGAGCTGCCAAATCTGACCCATCCCACCCCTCCTTCCTCGTTTTCCCCAACCCCTGCACTGTCCCCACTCCTCAGCCCTTAGCCCCTTTCTCACCAATTCCCTGTATTCAACACTCTTGGTTTGAAATGCCCTAAGTGGGAGCAGTTGTCCTAACTGATCCCTGACGTATAGAGTCATCAAGATAAATTCTAGATAGAGATGAAAATGCAAAAAGACAATTCCTATAAGACATGTGCATGAAATAAAAAGCTGAAAATCACTCTTAGAAATCAGTTTTTAAAAAGTTGATTTTCCCAAAAGGAAAATGGGCAATGCAACATGAATATAAAATTCACAGAAAAACACCAGTAGGGATTTTTTTAAAATCCTGGATTCTTTTCCCCAGTGTATGTTTTTGTCTGCTTTGTCAAAGATTAGATGGCTATATGAGGATGGCTTTACATCTGGGTTCTCAGTTCTGTTCCATTGGTCTATGTCTCTGTTCTTGTGCCAATACCATGATGTTTTGGTTACTATAGCCTTGTAATATAGCTTGAAGTCTGATAAACTGATGCCTCCCAATTTGTTATTTTTAATTAAGATTGCTTTTGCTATATGGGGTCTTCTCTGGTTCTATACGAAGCACAGAATTATTTTTTCTAGACCTGCGAAAAATGATGTTGGTATTTTAATAGCGATTGTATTGAATCTGTAGATAACTTTGAATAGTACAGACATTTTAACAATGTTGATTCTGCTGACCCGTGAGCGTGGTATGGTTGCCCACCTGCTTACGTCCTCTGCTATTTCCTTCCTCAGTGTTTCATAACTCTCCCTGTACAGGTCTTTCACTTCCTTAAATATATTCCTAGGTATTTTATTTTCTTTGTTGCCATTGTGAAGGGTATTGAGTCTTTGACTTGGTTCTCAGTTTGTTGTTGGCGTATAGGAATGCTACTGATTTTTGTAGTTGATTTTGTAACCTGAGACTCTGCTAAATTTATTTATCAATTCCAGTAGTCTAAAGGCAGAATCTTTGGGGTTTTCTAGCTATAAGATCATATTGTCAGCAAAGAGTGATAATTTGACCTCTTCTGCCCCCATCTGGATGTCCTTGATTTCCTTCTCTTGTCTCATTGCTCTGGCTAGGACTTCCAGTACTATGTTGAATAGAAGCGGTGATACACGGTAACCTTGTTTGGTTCCAGTTCTAAGTGGGAATGCTTTCAATTTTTCCCCGTTCAGTATGATGCTGGCTGTGGGTGTCATATGTGACTGTTATCATTTTTTGGTAAGTCTTGTCTATGCCTATTTTGTAAAGTGTTCTTATAATAAAAGGGTGCTGAATTTTGTAGAATGTTTTTCTGCATCTATTGAGAGGATCGTACGGTCTTTATTTTTACTTCTATTTATGTGTTGAATTACATTTCTAGATTTGGGTATGTTGAACCATCCCTGCATCTCAGGGATGAAGCCCACTTGGTAGTGATGGATTATTATTTTTTTTTTTTTGATAAGCACCTTAAGTTGGTTTGCTAGGATTTTGTTGAGAATTTTTGCATCTATAGTCATAATGGATATTGGTCTGTAGTTTTCTTTTTTCGTTGCATCCTTTCCTAGTTTTGGTATCAGGGTGATGTTGGCTTCATAAAACATGTTGGGGAAGATTCCTTCCTTCTTGATGTTGTGGAATAATTTCTGCAGGACAGGCACCAGTTCTTTGCAGGTCTGGTAAAATTCGGGTGTGAAACCATCTGGGCTAGGAGTTTTTAGGAAGGTTTTTGACTGCTACTTCAATTTTGGTACTTGATATTGGTCTGTTCAAGAATTCTATTTCTTCCCGATTGAGCCTAGCGAGGCTGTGTGTTTCTAAGAATTTGTCCATTTCCTCCATATTTTCAAATCATTCAATAAATGGTGCTGGGAAAATTGGATTGCCACATGCAGAAGACTGAAACAGGATCTACACCTCTTACTTCTCACAAAAATCGACTCACAATGGATAACAGACTTAAACCTAAGGCATGAAACTGTAAGCATTCTAGAAGAAAATTTTGGAAAAACTCTTATAGACATTGGCCTAGGGGAAGAATTTATGAAGAAGACCCCAAAGGCAATCACAGCAACAACAAAAATAAATAAATGGGACCCGATCAAATTAAAAAGCTTCTGCATAGCCAAGGAAACTATCACAAGAGCAAACAGACAACCTACAGAATGGGAGATAATATTTGCATGCTATACATCTGATAAAGGGCTGATAACTAGAATCTATATAGAACTCAGGAAAATCAGCAAGAAAAAATCAAGCAACCCCATTAAAAAGTGGGCAAAGGACATGAACAGAAAATTTTCAAAAGAAGACAGACTAATGCCAAGAAACATATGAAAAATGTTCAACATCTCTAATCATTAGGGAAACGCACATCAAAACCACCATGAGATATCATTTAACTCCAGCAAGAGTATCTTTTATCAGAAAGTCCCAAAACAATACATGTTGGCATGGATGCGGAGAGAAGGGAACACTCATACACTGCTGGTGGGACCGCAAACTAGTACAACCTCTATGGAAAGTAGTATGGAGATACCTCAAAGAGCTACAACTGGAACTACCATTTAATCTAACAATCCCACTACTGGGCATCTACCCAAAAGAAAAAAAAAGACATCTGCACTCAAATGTTTACAGCAGCACAATTCACAATTGCAAAGATGTGGAAACAACCCAAGTGCCCATCAATACATGAGTGGATTAATAAAAGGTGGAATATATATACCATGTAGTTCTACTCAGCCACAAAAAACAAATGGTGATATAGCACCTCTTATATTATCCTGGATAAAGCTGGAACCCGTTTTACTAAGTGAAGTATCCCAAGAATGGAAAAACCAGCACCGCATGTACTCACCATCAAATTGGTATTAACTGATCAACACTTACGTGCACGTATAATAGTAATATTCACTGGATGTCGGGCAGGTGGGAGGGGCAGGAGGGGATGGGTATATACACACCTAATGGGAACGGTGCTCACTGTCTGGGGGATGGACACACTTGAAGCTCTGATTTGGGTGGGGCAAAGGCAATATAAGTAAGTAACCTAAACATTTGTACCCCTTTATTATACTGAAATTAAAAAAAAAAAGGAAAAAAAATAAATCTTGGAGTATGCAGACTCCACAGAGACGGGTGCTAGTCACAGAAGCTGGTGACAAAGAGCTTGGGGTACCTGATGAGAAGGAGCAAGAGCACAGTGGTTAGTCAGGCGCCATCAAAGAGCAGAGGCCCATACTTCATGTTCTAGGAGCTGGTTCCTGATGCAGGCTGCTCTCTGACCCCAAAGGGATGCTCCTTGGTGCACTAAGCCTCTGCAGCCTGGGGCCCTGCCCTTGGAACCTGCTCTGCACTCTCTGCCACATCACCCCGGGGCTGCTCTGCACTCTCTCTCTGCCACACCGCCCCTGGGCCTGTTCTGCCACACAGCCCTGGCCGATCCCCATGACTCAACCCCTCTCAGCCTCATCTCCTCATTCTAAATAGGGACGATAAAATACCCACCTTTCAAGATAGTGAAAAGTACTCTATAATTTGCAAAATGCTATACAAAAGAGAACTTTAAGCCTTATTTCCCCAGTATAATTGTAAAGTAAAAATAGGAGATAAGAGAAAGGGACAGAGAAAAAAATGAGGATGCATTTACCACGTTATTTCTGACGGCATCCAGGTCTACACAACGTCCGGATTTGATTATTTGCTTAAGTTGAGAAGAAAGGAGACATGTGCTATGTACTCTCCTGACCTTACCTTCTTTCTTTTTCTGTAAGTGGGGGAGGCCCGCAGCAGCCTACACGGCTGGTGTAGGAACTGGTGTCTGTGGGTGGACCTACCAGAACCTCTGGCTTGGCCTGGAGAGCCAAAGAGAGCTCTCAAGGAGAAGCAGTGCCCGGCACTTTAGCATGAGCCTTGGGGAAGGCTCTGCCTGCTGCAGCTCTATGTCCCTCCCCTGCTCTCCCACCACATAGCCGCCACTTCAACCATGAACCGAGGTTCCACAGAGAACCTGGTGAGAGCCACTGTGGGGTCATCCTCAACAGCAGGGCAAACAAACTGCGGGCGACAGGGCATGAGGCACTGCCAGGTGAAGATGCTCTGCATTCCACCGGGACCCTCCGCCAGACACTACATACGCTGTCACCGTCGGGCAGTGGGAGCTTGGCGTCAACCTGGCAGAAATGTGCACAACCTCTGCCCAGGTCTTGGGGCCTCCTGGGATCAGAAACAGGGCCGTCACCTCAAGAGACTGCTTGTGCTCTGCTTGTTATATATGTTTTAATCATATTCTGAGGCATTTACTTGGTTGTAATTAAAATTCTAGTTTGAGAAAAGTACTTGAGAAACTAAAACAAAGGAAGCCTGGCTCCAGTACCCTGGGCTCCAGGTGGCGCCTGCAGTGGACCGTGTACCTGGGCCTCAGGCCTTGGCTTGCCTTGGATCAGCCGCCCAGGTGCAGCCAGAGCACCAGCTCCTCCCAAAGTCCTGCAGGAGACCTACCCCAAGGAAAGGGCCATGACATTTCCCACTGAAGAACTAATTCTGCAGCAGTACCCCTATGCTTGAGGGTATGTTCCAAGCCCACGATGTCTGACACACAGAGAGTACTAAACCCTACAGATACTAAGTTTTTTCCTACACATACATACCTATGATAAAGTTCACTTTATCAATTCGGTGCAGAGAGACATTAACAACTAATAAACATTACGTGAACGTGGTCTCTTTCTCTAAGTGCCTTATCAGACCGTACCACGGATAACTGAAACCACGGAAAGTGAAACTGCAGGTAATAGGGGACTATCGTACATTCTTAGTTGATAACTGGAGAACAACGTATGGGCATCATGAAGAACATCGACATATCTTTTACCTAGTTTCTCCAGTTGCTCACATTTGGCCCACTGGAGTGTCATGCACTCGTTCGTTCATGCCTTTGTTCTCTCTACAGACTCACACCATCTGAGAGTGACTAGAGACATCATGCTCCTCTATCCCAAATGCCACAGTGTGTTTCCTAAGAATGAATCCAGATAACCGAGTACAGTTACCAAATCAGAACATGAGCACTGAGACAAAAGTTACCTAGTCCCCAACTGCCCGCTTCCCAAGTCCCACCACTAGATATGTTCTAAACTCATTATGCCCTCATATTTTAACCTTTCATTAAAAAAAAAAACAAAAACCAGAAGAGGGCATTCTAGAGCTATGAAATCTGAAAGGTTGTATAAACCACACTCTATTCTAAGAAGTATGGGAAAATGAATTTCACACACAAATCCCATACAAAGTTTTTGTAAAAGACAAAAGAAAGTAAGAAAAAATAACATCTCTAATGGCAATAAACACCTACCATAAAGACATGCTAACAAAAATATAAAAATTATAATCTAGCATTTTAAATTTGTAAAAAGAAATTAAGATAATGATGTAAAAGATGAAAAACTAGAAATCAGAATTAGAAAAAGTGAGGTCATAGAACTAGGGAAAGAATTGGAAATAAGAGAAAAATATTTTTAAAACGAAGATAAAAAATTAGAAGGCACAAAATATCAAATAAATACAACAGACAAAAAAATAGAAAGCTTTCAAAAATAAAAAAAAGCAATTCAAGAAAAGTGACAGATACAGAAGACAAGTAAGAACAAATGCCTAGGGATCACACACCAAAGCAGAACTCAACAGCACCCGTCTTAATTTTAAACACACTGAGAACTAAGGCACATTGAATTCCATGCACCAATGTAGCGATGACTGCACAGCTGTTTTCAGAGAATACAGCTACCTGCAGATTTTTTTAAAGATTACTCTTATAATTTTTATATCACAATATTGCTGAGCTCACAAAATGATCTTGGAAACTTCTGGCTTGTTTCTGCACTCTACAAATGACCTTTGCTTTAGCATGTGCGGGAACACGCCTGAAAAGGGGTCATCTGGTGGCCTGAGTGCAGACTCAGAGCAGCAGTTTCAGTCACTTCCACAGTTACAGGTCTATCCAGACTTTCTGAATCACACTGAGGTGGTCCTGTTGATTTACATTTTTCTAGAAAATTATTCATTTATATTTTCAAATTTCTTTGTGTAGAGTTGTAAGCGGCGGTCCCTTAAAGTTTTAATAACTTCCTTTTGGTAGTTACATCTACTTTTTGGTTTCCTGAGTTTTAAATTTTTCCTTCTCTCCTTGACCAAAGTGGCTAACAGTTTAAGTATTTTGTTGGTCCTTTTTCAGAATTTGTTATACCAAGAAACAAGTTTCTATGTTCTACTTACATTCATCTCTACTTTTACCTTGATTCATTTTTCCTACTTTGTCTTGAAATATTTTGTAATTCTTCCTCTAACCTTTAGAGTCATACGGCTAGTTCATTTATTTTAACTGTTTCTAGTTTTCCGTTATTTTTTTTCTTTTTCTTTTCTTTTTTTTTTTTTTTGAGACAGAGTCTCACTCTGTTGCCCGGGCTGTAGAGTGCCATGGCGTCAGCCTAGCTCACAGCAACCTCAAACTCCTGGGCTCAAGCAATCCTTCTGCCTCAGCCTCCCGAGTAGCTGGGACTAAAGGTATGTGCCACCATG
>CAUYRT010060836.1:0-36666 GCA_963574885.1 Lepilemur ruficaudatus
CTGCCATAAACATTCGGGTGCAGATGTCTTTATCATAGAATGTCTTATGCTCTTTTGGGTAGATGCCTAATAAGGCTATTGCTGGATGGAATGGTAATTCTATTTTTAGCTCTTTGAGGAATCTCCAAATTCTTTTCCACAGAGATTGCACTAATTTGCAGTCCCACCAGCAGTGTAAGAGTGTTTCTGTCTCTCCACCTCCTCGCCAGCATTTGTTGTTTTGGGATTTTTTGATAGAGGCCAATCTCACTGGAGTTAGGTGGTATCTCATTGTGGTTTTTATTTACATTTCTCTAATGATTAGAGATGTTGAACATTTTTTTATATGTTTTTTTGGCCATTATTCTGTCTTCTTTGGAAAAGTTTCTGTTCATCTTCTTTGCCCATTTATAAATGGGGTTGTTAGATTTTTTCTTGTTAATTCTTTTGAGGTCTAGGTAGATTCTTGTTATCAGACCTTTGTCGGAGGTATAGAGAGCAAATATTTTCTCCCATTCTGTGGGTTGTCTATTTGCTCTTGTGATAGTTTCTTTGTCTGTGCAGAAGCTTTTTAATTTGATTAGATACCATTTGTTTATTTTTGTTGCTGTTTATATTTTTGAATGTGTCATAAATTTGCAAAATTCAACAGGCAAACGCCTATCAATTGGAGTATTCAGAGAAGTTTGGCTCTATGCCCGTCATCTCCGTTTTAGCTCCCAAGTCTGTGATCTTAGCTTTTAGTTTTTATAAAACCTTCATTATTTTTAGCAAAAATAAGTGAATAGATATAAGAGCATTTTAATTTCTCATTGTGTCTCTTATAAAGGTAAAATACCATTTACCCATATCCTATTCCTCACCCTGTGTAACTCACTTAGTGGTGTGTCCTGCATAGAAATCCTCCTCACATTTTTGAAGACCGTGGAGCCCTTCATTGCATAAATGTGCATGCCTCGTTCCGCAGTCTCTATCGCATGGCCTTTCGGGTTGTTCCCGAATATCAGCTATTATGAATAACGCTGCAGTGGGGAAGAGCGTCTGTTTACAGTTTCACAGGCTCCTAAGTTTACCGGGTTCTTCCACTGCCGGCGAGAGCCCCTGTGACGTGCCTGTAGGCAGCTTCTGCGTTGTGCCTCTTTACAACGCAGGTCTCGTTACTCCTCGACAATCAGACTGCTGGCCTTATGGTTGAAAAATTAGTTTTAATCATCTTTAATATAATTTGTTTTATTTATCATGATTACACAGTTTTTTGGATAAACAGTAGGCACTATTTACTGTATCTTCTTAATTCTTAATTTAAAACAAGAAACATCTTCCTGACTCACGTGGAAACTTTTGAGTTGGGCTCATTTTGATATGCCAAATCTGTACATGTCGGTTAAAATCATTTTGTCATGTATTTAGAAAATATTCTTACAAAACTTTACGTTTATAAATTTATATCAGTTATTGCTATAACTTTCTCAGATAGCTTGTACATACATTTATTGCACATTACTGTTTAAAACATGTTGCCCTCACTCATTTGCAGTGGATTTACTTTGGGTTAAGACACGCGTATTGATCTATCCAACCATAGTAATTCTATGAAAATGTATCTTCCTGATTATGAAAATTGTGTTCTATTCCCTTGCTGTTTTCACTGCAGCTTCATTAAAAAATATATTGCATGGCTAGTGTGTCTCAAAATTATGCCATATTTTAGTACATTTCTGTAGAGCTTTAGTCCTATTTGTAAATGTTAAGAATTATCCCAAGAGGTTAGAGGTAGGTTGTGTGAACTCCAGCTGGGAATGGAAATTTCATTTTGTAGCTGTCTTTTGTTCAGTTTAGCTTTTATTTATTAATGATTATATTCTCTTTTTTCCCCGCAGACTAGAGAAAATTTGTGAAAAACAAAACAAAGTCTTTGTGACAAGTCGCCTTCTCAGAGTCCAGTTTTATAAATTCCTACAAGCAAGTATTGCCCCAAATGTTATTCTAAGAAACACTTTTATTCAAAAACTGAGTAAACATCGTTTTTTATGTTTAGACCAAGGCTGGAGCCTAAATATCTTTTTTTAAAAGGTTTATTTTCAAAAAATCTATGAAATACTACTGCTCAAAGGTCTATAATACTCTGGTAACTCTACGAAGTCCACCAATAAAGGCCTTTGTTTCCCTTTGTTTAACACAGCCTTTCTCAAGATGTTATGTGCACAGAATGCTTCCTTTCAAAGCACAACTACACAACTGTGTAGACATTTATTTATTTGAAGTACATTTATTGAGTGTTTAATTTGTATACTATGAACTAAAACAAAATCTTAAAACTCCCCAGCCAACTGAATGGACCCCCTCTTGGCTAAAGGGATCCCAGAAATACTTCAAAGCTGAGCTGCTGGCCATGAGAAGGTGGGTTAGGCAGGCCTCACCATGCCCCTTTCCCTTCAGAGATGTCCTCCATCACTCACTAACAGGCCTAGGGTATGCAAGACAAAGCTTAAACCACACCTGCAGGTCATTAATTTATTCAACAGATCACTTGAATCTTGGTATATGTCCAGTGCCTTGTCTGTGATTATTGGACTTCCTTATCTTAACTTAAAACTTTCCAAGCTCTTAGACAGAGCTTCATTTCTTTAACCAATTACAAATCAAAGCCCACCTATAATTTGTAATCCCCTACTTCGAGATGTCCTGCTTTTTTAGGCCAAACCAATGTATGCCTTCCATGTATTGATTTATGACTGCTTGAGTAATTCCTGTCTCCCTGAAATGTGTGAGGCCAAGCCATAACCCAACCATGTGAGACCACTTGCTCAAGTCTTCTTGGGTGTGGCTCTCCCAGCCATGGTTGTACATGTTTGGCTCACAATAAACCTCCTAAAATTATTATATAGAGCTTGGGTTCGTTTCTATTTACAATACATTCTCTACCAGGGCCCTGTAAAGTCCATGGCATGCTGAAAATCAGATTCAGATCTCAACTTAACTGAGCTTTCTGTTCCTTTCTTTATTTTACTATCTATTTTAAAATACTAATTTTTCTTCATGTCAGTGTGATCTTTCATAAAGGATTAATAATAAAAGCAATAATAAACATGAAAAAAGAAAATGAAACTCTTCCCAAATATTTGACCTTAAAAATTATAAGTTTGATTTATTAATTAAGATTTTAAACCATATAAGGGTTTATAATTTGTCTCAGGTTTTCAACAATAAAGAGGTTGTTTTCAACAACCATTTTTACCAAAATGCCATTTTGCTTGACAGATCACAAGGTAGAGTTCTAGAAGGCTGATGATACTTTCTCCAGGGGCTGTAAGTATTTCTTCTAGCATCTGTAAAATATTGCCTAAGAGTTGGAGGGATTCTTTTCCTTGACTTCTGGAATCACATTTTCCTCTTCTGCATTGTGAGAGAAAAAAATACTGAAATATTCAAAGATTCTCCATGCTTCAAAGCTTCAAAGAGGTGAGCTATTCCAAGCTGGTAGTTGTGAATTAGCATATCAAAACATTCAAAAACAAATTGTAGAGTTTTATTTTTTTCCCTGCCTGAGGATAAAGAAGGAATTTTAAAGTGAAAGCTTAAATATTGTGGCTTTCATTCATTATTATTGATCAATTCCATTATGATCTAACTTTAGCCAACATTTCAAAAGAAAATGAAAAAGAAACAAGACTGGAAGAAGTACGTATGTGGTTCATAGTTAGAACTCAATTATGCAGCAATATACTTTTTTTCTGTAACTAGACTGGTCATTAGCATGATTCCATTCTTTCTTAGGCCCAAAAGTGTACTTAGCCTTTTCTAAGTAAATTCATTCAAACTCAGAGATGCCTCAGCTATTTTAATCACCAGGGTACCCACCTGCCTCTCCCATCTCTCTGGGTGCTTAGCCACCTATCACCTCACCATCGTAGGCAAGGTCTTGTTCACTCGTTGTCTGAGAAGTCTCAGTCCTTTGGTGCCTCATTCTTCCATATAGAACTTGTCTTATGTGGTCCTAACATGTATCACCAGTGTCTCTTGAAAGGTAATTGAGTCATTAGAATAAATCCATAATCCATAATATTTCTCCTGATTCCATGTTCTTTTGTCCAGGTCAATGGACAATGTACACAGCCGTGCCTGAGCTAATCCCCAAGTTACAAGACAAAGAAAGGAAACTTCCAATACCTTCCCGCATTGACTCATGACCAGAAGCAAATGAGAGAGCTGTCTGCAGGCGTCACAGGCCCATACCTCTACCACACCACTCTTACATTATGTCTGCAATGCCACATGGTCAAGAACTGTCTTCTTCTGCATGTCCGTGTCTTGGAGTAAGAAAAACTTCTTACTCTTACTTTCCCAGTAAGAAATGCTTCTCACATATCCCTAAATCCAAGGGGACATTTCTGTCATGCCTCGTTCTAGCACTCACCACTATTGGTGGCAAATGCCCAGGGATCTCATTCTGCATGTATATTTAGCTCTTTTCCCATGTTCTCCTAGTTCCTTCTCTAGTAAACACAGTCTTTATTCAGTTCAGAAAATTTGAAAGGGAATGATTAACTTTTTTATTTTATTTATTAATATCACTGCTAGTTCTTAAATTGCTTCAATACGCAAATAAATCCACAGACTGGAACTTCAGACGTAAAACATTTGCTGCCTTTTTCTCTAGCCACATTCTTCCATCTCCTGTTTTATAGTGAGTGGTGGCCCAATGTCCTATGACGTAAAAAAAAAAAAAAAAAAAAAGAGACAATGAAACAGAATATCTCCAAATGGTTGGCAAAGAAGAGAGCAAGATTGGATCAAAACTCTACCTGGACACACCTTCTGGGTTGTGCTCTTGCAGCGTGACGGGACTCCTTCTGAAAATATTCTCCTGAGGACCATGGGAGTTCAAACAGCTTAGGAAGAAGAAAAAAACAATTGCTATTAAAAATCATTGCAGTCATAGAATTAGAGATTAAGAAATTTTATATTTTTTTAATTGATTCTTCATTTTTCTAAACCTTTGGTGGTTTACTTGCTCTCAGCTTTATCACCCATAAAATAACAATATTCACTACTGATTGTTTCTATGTACTGAGTTTGTCATCTTTATGCCATTTAATTCTGTCAAAAACTTAGTGAGATGAGTGTGATTGCCTTCATTTTATGGTATACATTAAATAATTCCCATTAAGTGCTTTATGGGCACACAATAGAAAGCATAAATATTAATTATTCATAAGACGGTTGAAAAATAAAACTTGACAGGAGATCAATTTGATTCTCAAAACACATGTATTTGGACAATGTGTATTTACCTTGGCAAATTCTAAAGGGATAATATCTATTAAAATACATAGTAATTTTCTGGGTATAATCCTATCTATAAGTGAACTATAACACAATATTTCTTTTTTATTCTTTCTTTGTTCCTTTCTTTACATGGTTGTGATTAAGGATTCATTAGCATTAGTGTACAGAATAAAAAGAAAATTTTATTAGGAATCATTCATTACTTACTTTAATTTTTCTTCTGCCATTTATATTGGAAAATTTATTTTTCCTGAGCTTTCCTGGTATGAAACAAAGTTATTTCTACATTTTCAAAATATTTCCCTGAGCCTAAAGTCATAGACATTTCTTTGATAATCATAGTATCATTCCCCCATCCACTTGTGTTGAGACTAACACAGACATTTAGGGGTCACCCATGTGTTATTCTAAATCTAGAAGCAGTCATTTTCTAGGGACTGCACCATTTAACGGTGCTGTTGTGAAGGCCTGAAAGCACTGGGTAGGATGTGGAGTGTGCTCAGCTAAGGGCCCTTCTAACTGCATGTGCCAATAACGCTGTGAGTGCTGAGGAGGTTTGAAGGGTCTGTCATTATGCACTAATCCAGTGCCCTGTGGTTTATCTGCAAACCAGAAGATTCATTGGAAATCAAAGGGAGCTGGAAGAAGTGACATCAAGAGTTGAGTGTCCAACAAGTATATTTCACACTTTTTCTTGAGGGTTCTCTCCAGATTACCAACAGAAACAGCACTTTCAGGAAGAGGACCATGAAATCCAGGAATCAGCGGTTGTGAGGTGAAAAGAGCTGGACCCTTTCTGAGCATCTCCTCTGGTCCAGCACTTTTGCTAACATCACCTCCACTTCTTTTTGCATTTTGTGAGTGGCCTTGAGGAAAATAAAGAGTATAAGGGAAAGTGAACACTTGACATTTCAATTTTTTCTCTGATCTTTCTGCTTACTTTCTCCTGGTGATCGGGCTTCACCAAGCCCCACTGAGCAGTCCCGTTTTGCTAGCTACCATTCCTCCATAGCTGGAAAAAAATCATTTCCTATTATCCTAGCATGGCAATAGTGAGAGGTTTTCATGGAAATAGAGTTAATTAAGCTTAGCCCCTTGTGCAAGTGGCTTGTAATGATTTCATCAGAGTCCATACACGACCCCTAGCAAGTAATATTTCCAATATGAATTCCCAGTGCAGACTAAGTGTTGCCCACACTGACAGCACAGAGTGAAAAACAGCAGTGTGTTATCTCAGTGTCAGAGTTTGGCTGAACTGAAGATACAGTACGGTTTTACTTTGTTCTCTTCTCTACGGTATCAAACACCAGCATAGAAATCATGCTAATGGCATTGCCACAATCAATCATAAAAAATAAGTTGGTTCCTAGTGATGTTTCTAAATGTTTCAGTCTATATAATTAAGGCCTATGGAAACAGTATGTTTTCTTTGTTCAGGCTTCGGATATGGATTTTATTAAGAATCTGATTTATTGTGTGACAATGTTACTTGCTTGGCAGCTGCTTAAGGGTAGCACCAAATAAAAACACCTATTTCTTTTTTTCAGTCGGGATTGGAGCCAAGTTCTCTACCAAGAAGGTAGAGAACAGTCAATGTATGTGTGAAATGTGTTAATGTGTTTCTAGAAATGTCTTGGTGAAGGATATGTTTGTGTTTTGAATGGCTGATGTTTAATTGACAGCTCTACCTGTGAAAGTTTTGATTAAACAAGACATATAAATTGCAGTCAACATAATTTATAGTCTTTCTTTGGGTTAGAGAATATGTTAGAAGACAACAATCATTATGTAGAATATACTGAATTTCACCATTTTCACACTCTCCAGTAAGTAAGAAAGAAAACAGCAAATAAAAAACAAATTATGAAGAAACAATCAGGTAGGTTGTTTTAGAAAGAGTCATCATTAGGTTGCCATGGTCCAGCCATAGGCCTGAGATTTTAAAACAGAAAGTTGGTTGTTTTAAGATAACAACAAAGTCAATAAATGGAGTAATAAGTATGTACATCTTAGAAAGATTCTCAAGCCAATAAGCTCATAGATGGAAACAATAGAATCTATTGATTTCTCTCCACATCCATGTGAGCATCTAAAGTTTTGGGATTTTTTTGATAAAAGCCATTCTCACTGGGATTAGGTGATATCTCATTATGGTTTTGATTTACATTTCTCTGATGATTAGTGACTTTGAGCATTTTTTTCGTATGCTTATTGGCTGTTAGTCTATCTTCTTTTTAAAAGCTTCTGTTCATGTCTTTCGCCCACTTATTAATGGTGTTGTTTGATTTTTTCTTGCTGATTTACTAGAGTTCTTTGTAGATTCTGGTTATTAACCCTTTATCAGATGTACAGCATGCAAATATTTTCTCCCATTCTGTAGGTTGCGTATTCACTCTGTTGATTGTTTCCTTGGCTGTGCTAGAGATTTTTGACTTAATCAGGTCCTGTTTATTTATTTTTGTGGTTGCTGTGGTGGCCCTTGGGTTTTTCTTCATAAATTCTTTGCCTAGGCCGATATCTAGAAGAGTTTTTGCAACATTTTCTTCTAGAATTTTTATGGTTTCATGTCTTAGATTTAGGTCTATAATCCATCATGATTTAATTTTTGTGACTGGTGAGAGGTGTGGATCATGTTTCAATCTTCTACAGGTGGTTATCTAATTATCCCAGCACCGTTTATTGAATAGGGATTCTTCTCCCCAGCATATGTTGCTATCTACTTTGTCAAAGATCAAATGGCAATATGTGAATAATTTCATATCTGCGTTCTCTGTTCTGTTCCATTGGTCTATGTCTCTCTTTTTGTGCCAGTTCCATGCTGTTTTGGTCATTATAGCTTTGTAGTATACCTTGAAGTCTGGTAATGTGATGCCTCCAGATTGGTTCATTTTGCTTAAGATTGCTTTAGCTATTAGGGCTCTTTTCTCATTTCAAACAAAGAATTACTTTTTCTAGAGCTGCAAAAAAATGACATTCATATTTTGTTGGGAATTGCACTGAATCTGTCAATCACTTTGGGTAGTATGGACATTTTAACAATGTTGATTCTACTGATCCATGAGCATGCTATGTCTTTCCATTTGTTTAGATCATCTGCAGTTTCCTTCCTCAGGAATACTTATACACTGTTGGTGGGACTGCAAACTAGCGCAACCTCTATGAACACTAGTATGGAGATTCCTCAAAGAACTAAAAGTAGACCTACCGTTTGATCTGGCAATCCTACTACCAGGTATTTACCCAAAGGAAAAGAAATCATTTTATCAAAAAGACACTTGCATTATAATGTTTATTGCAGCACAATTCACAATCACAAAGATGTGGAATCAACTCAAGTGCCCACAAATTCATGAGTGGATTAATAAAATGTGGTATACGTATACCATGGTGTACTACTCAGCCATAAAAATATCAATTGATATCTTTTGCAACAATCTAAATAGAACTACAGACCATTCTCCTAAGTGCAGTATGGCAAGAATGGAAAAATAAACACCACATATACTCACTTAATTGGAACTAGCTGATCAGCACTCATGTGCACAGATGGAAGTAAAACTCAATAGAAATTATGCAGGTGGGAGGAGGGGGGGATGGGTAAAATCGTACCTAACAGTACAATGTACACTCTCTGGGTAATGGACACACTTATAACTTTGACTCCAGCAGTACAAAAGCAATCCATGTGATCAAAAGATTTGTACCCCTGTTATATTCTGAAATAAAAAAATAATAATGAATTAATTAATGGATTAATGGGCTACTTTGGGAGCAGAACTGGTGGCTTTATAAGAAGAAAAAGAGAAATCTGAGCTAGCACGTTAGCATATTCCATCCCCACCCCCAACCCCGCTGCATGATGCCCTGTGCCACACTGGAACTTTGCAGAATGCCCCACTGACAAGGCTCTCACCAGATTTGGTCCCTGGACCTTGAACTTCCTAGCCACCATAATTGTAAGAAATAAATTCCTTTTCTTAGTAAATTACCCAGTTTCAGATATTCTGTTATAAGCAACAGTAGACAGACTAAGACAGAAACTATAACCTCTAAAATATCTAATATCTGGACCTCTAGCAGAACAAATTTGTAGGCTCTACTGATGCATAAAGGCTTATTTCTCATACATGCAAAACAAAAAAAGTCCATTGGATTTTCTGTTTAAGACAGAAATCTGGGCACAAGCAAAGGCAAAATTGGCTTAAATTTGCGACACTTGGGCATTTAATTTATGTACCTAGAATGTGAAGACACCCTGTCCACCCATAAAGTCAACACATGATGCAGAGCCAGCTGGGCGCTTTCAGCACAAATGGGAGCCCAGTGACCTCGACTGCCGAGAAAGGAGAATCCATAAGCTGACAGCTGAAAGGACTTGACAGATGTGAGTTAAAAATGAACATTTGATGATGTTGAAAACATTGATTTTAATTTCATATATGAACAATAAGTTATGGAGCAGCATAATTCATTAAAAAAGAGTTTGATTTGGATCAGATAAATTAAATTATGGCTTTTGGAGTTATCTTCTAAGAGACCAATGGTAACCAAACCTATATGTTACCATATTCAAACTCCAAACTGAAAAATCAACTGACTCAGATTACCTTATCATCAAATGCGTAAAAGATACATATGACCTGTAAGGGGGAGTATGTTACATAATAGATTCAAATCTAAATACATAAAATATATCCAATAAGTTAGCTAAGTTGAATTATATAGTATGTACTAATAGAGGTTGCTGTGATTTAATAATTAATTGTATTTTATAATCTCTCCCTAATGAAAGAATCAACATATTGTATCCAAGCCAATATTTTTATCACTGGGTTTTCTAGTTTATAAGATTATCTAGAGTATTTATGAATGTTTTTTGAGCTACACAGTTCTCTTTTATATCAAATAGTTAACTTGTCACATGGTCAACCAGATAACAATCAAAATAATTTTAAATGAGTGCGTATTACCATCATAAAATGAGTATATTAGGATTGAGAATAAAGAATCAACATGTCAAATAACATTTTATTTATCCTGTGGTGCAACTTTTCTAAAATGTGAGCACACTTTTTTATTATGCTTACTTTTACCTTCGTTTACTGAGAGTGTCTATAATGTGGACTAGTAGCTGGCACTATTAAGTCAAGTAGTTGGTGTTTTCATCATTGTTTCCATTTCTGAATTATAATGAGCACATTTAGAAAGTAGAGAGGACAGAGCACATATATTTCAGTGTAGCACTTGGGATGGTGTCTTCAGATTTTAAGAAAGTCACATGTTGTCCGAGAACCGTAGCTTAGCAAAAGAGCTGTAGACACGTCCTAAAATAATGTTTATAGTTGACCTGACATGAGTTCGTCAAGCAGGGTGCGCTGGGGACACCACCACGTCTGATTTCCTCATTCGTTATCGATAACCTGAGCGAAGAGTAGGGCGCGTATTAGTAAAACATGTCAGCGCTTTACAAATTGATAAGAGACCTGCTATCACCCCGTGGTGGATTATGGCGAGCTCACACGCTCCTCAGGGGCCCGAGTGACAGCTGAAGTGGACTGTATGACTCCGCTGCTCCTGCGGAAAGGCTTGGGCCGCCTCCAGCGGCAGCGCGCGAGTCCGTGGCCGCCTCCAGCAGCAGCGCGCCCCCGCCAGCCCCCCACCCAAGTGGCAGCGCGCCCCCGCCAGCCCCCCACCCCAGCAGCAGCGCGCCCCCGCCAGCCCCGTGGCCTGCAGCCACGACAGCCTGATGAATCCCAGAGTCTGAGGTCCTGTCAATTTGATCTTTGCTCCCGCATTCGTCCCACGGGAACATTTGATTTTCTCAGCTACTGTTTATTGTTTTGCTATTTGTGACCTGTGCAGGTTAATCAAAGTTGGTCTGAAGTGAGCGCTTTCCTCGGGGAGCAAGTTGCAAGCCATTGCGTGGCGGCACGAGACCAGGGTCAGCCGAGACGTTATTCCCTGGAGCAAAAGGCCTCGACCACATTTGTCTGGGACAGCCCTGGCGAGAAGCAGAATTTAACCTTAATAAAAAAAAAAATAGTAGATCCCACAAAGCCTATGTAACACTCCCAAAACAGCTGTTATCCTTGTCTCTAAAACGTCATTTTCTCCATCTCTCCATTTCTTGATAAAGTAAGTTCCCATTTTGTTCCTCTGTTCGGTAGCTATTCCCTAAAACATGAATTCCCAGTCTGAATAGAATCTGTTTGCTATTATAATAACAAACAGACAGGCTCTGTGGTTTCTCAGTTGTGGTGGGGCTATGGAATTTGAAAAGGGAAGAGACAATTTCAATTGTAATTATTTAATGAACACTAGTACTGTGAATAGTTGTTAGCAAAGAACATCACTCAAAATCAGGCATGAGAACTCTGATACTCAATTTCATTGAAAAATTTCCATTTATCTAAAGGTATTACGTAAAATTACTCATTTAAAAATGTTTGCATACTGACGTCATTCAAACATTCCTTATTTGTTTTTTTTTTAAACACATTTTAGGACAATAAGTTAGCAGTTGCAGTGAAGAGATATTCCATTTTTTTCTGAAACTTTATTTTTAATATTAAATTATATAATTTTAAGATTATATACCATATGATTATAAACAATTTCTGAATTATAGTCATATAACATGATTTTTATTTTATAGAGAGTGTATTTTATTTACACTCTCTATGACCTTGAACAAGCCAAGCGTTTCTTACTTTCATAATTTTGCAACACATGTAGACCAGGAGTGACCACAGCAGTCTAGAGCCAGTCCCTCCATACGATCTCTTTGAAAAATCATCTCTCATTTCTTCCTCCAACAAGTTCCTACCCTCATAGGATTACAGATTGCATAATGTATATAATATAGAGACTTATTTAATAATTTTTTTGGAAAACTGAATAAAAACTTAGATATCATAATGTTCTTGCTCTACTTTCTATGAAAGCTCCAAATAAATTTAGAGATAACTTACAGGGTTGAATTAACTTATAAATAAAGGAAATAAAGAAACCCTAAATTATTAAAGATTTTTCTCTAATACTGACATAGCTTGTCTAAGGTCACAAAAGAGAAAGTATTTTAAGAGTAAAATTTATATATTGTAAGTAATAGAAAATTAAAATTTTATTTGTCAAAACTGAGGCAAAATTTAAAGGCATGATATGTAATTTTGTGGAAATTGGCAAACTATTACTAAAATTGATATGAAAATAAAAATGGCCAAAAATGGTCAAGTACATCTTGAAGAATTGATTTGGGGATTTATACCTTTCTTATCAATATTTATTTGAAGGTGAAAGTAATTAAAACAGTGATGTATTCGTATAGAATAGAAAAAGGAAATAAAATTGCAATTTCAGAAATAATCTTACATATGTACATTTACTTAATTAAGTGAACAAAACTATAACAACACGGGATGGTATCGCTGCATTGCATTGAGAAAGGATGGTGGTTTAGAAAATGTGCTGGAACAATTAGATATCCATATGAAAATTAAAGTGAACATTAAACCCCAACCTCACAATTTGAGATGGATCATGGAACTGAACTTGAAAGTTAAAGACACAGAATTGAATAAGACATTTTCTCAAATAACTAATTCTAAAATAACTAATATCTCAAAGATGTAACTACTTTTTTCACATGGGTAAGAGAAAGCGAATGATCCAACAAGAGGGGAAACAAAGAGTTATCCGTGTGGCTGATAAACACAGGTGGGCGTGCTCAGCAGTCCTAGTCACTCTTGGAAACACAAATTTCAGTGAGCAGGTGATATGACCCTCTACCCACCCAGAGATTAAAAACTTTTGGTTACATATCAAGTCTTGGTGAGGGTATGGAGAAGAGAGACTACCAGTGAGAGTTAAAATTGATACAGCCATTTTGTAAAACTGTTTGCAGTATCTACTAAAGCTGAATATGTGCATGCACTCTGTGGCCCAGAAATCCCACTCCCAGGTACACACCCTAGGAAAGTCGCACACATCTTCACCAGAGCACACATGGATATACCGTGGTGGCATCACCGTTTGTAATATAGCCGTAAACTGGAAACAACACTAGTACAGCCGACATACCTTCAATACCCACTGTAGTTGCTTATTGTTCCCATATCTGCTTCTGCCCAGAGGGGAGCTCTATATGCCCTACGCAAGCACTGACAGTTTCTTTCCCAAGCCTTCACCATTCCCCAGTCTTAATCACCGCACATCGTGTTCTTTCCATATCCCGCGAAGATTTAGTGAATTACATTTTGAATGTTGTCATATCTTTCAACCCCCTCTCTGTAAGAGTAAGGCTTTATTCTACCTGCAGTTCTCCGGGAAAATCTCAGAGCAGGAGCCCTCATACAGATCCTTTGTGGTAAAAGCAAGCATGTTTGCTTAGTGTAAGTGTTTTCTCAAGAGTGTGTCTGGTTTATTGTTCACCATACCATTGAACAGGCTCCCAGAAGTCCAGCCCACTGGTGGCCCTGGTGTCTACCTATGGATGCAATACATAAGTTCAAAGTCATTTTTGTACACTTAATTTGCAAGAGAAAAATAGCAGACAATCATTATATATGCAGCTTTAAAATCAAGTATTTTTGAACATAGTTTGATGAAAAGTGTCTCTTAATTCCTTGAGTTGGTTTCATACTTGTGAGCTCATAATACAAGGTTGTAATACAATTATCTATTGGAGTTCTTATCTATATGAATGAGATATAAGCTCAAGAACTATCTTAAGGACATTTGTATGGTACTTGCTGATATTATCTTTCCAGTGAATACCTTTTCTTTTTGTTTAAGTGTCATTATTTCATTGCTCGCTCTTATAGTTTTGCCTTATCTATGTCATTATATTTTAGTTATGAAGTAGTTAAGTGTAAATGCTTATTCACTCCAGTGTATAGGAATGGCTTTGAAATTCTCTGTGGCATTAACATAATGAGCAGACAAATCAGAGTAGGCTGGCACATTCCTTAATATTTAATAAGAAACACAATGAAAGGAAGACAGAAAAAAGCACTAGGACAAGAGCAAATAAAATCCTCTGTGTTTGGAATCATCATTTAATCTGAAAAAATGTTCCAACTTATTATGCTTTACCCAAGTGCATTACTCAATATTTGTTGATTTTTCATAGCATTATCCTCAGAGAACTAATTGTAGTATTAAGTGATCTAGGGACTGGATAGTTGGGTAGTTTCATTCACCAGATACTATCTGCAGCAGTGAATCGCACAGGAAAGTAAGTAGGAAAATTGCAATAGAGCAAGGAAGGCAATACTGTTCATCTCCGTCCTGTGCCGTGGACACATCCAAGAGCCCTGAAAAATCTGCAGGACTCAGCCTTGGTGAGCATGATTAGATAAGATCCTCCCAGAAGGAGATGAAAGCCCTGTGCAAGGTGGTTAATTGGCTTGTCCCAGGTCACATTGTGAATTAGAGCCAGGAGGAAAGACATAATTTCTAACCCCATAATCAGTGGGCTTTAATGGTTTGTGATTTGTCTGTTTGTTTACTTTTCTACTAAATCATGATAAAATTAGCTCAACTGCCCTGGAAAAAAATTTTGAGAAATTAAGTAACAATCCCAGACTTTCCAGTGTTTATTAGCTGAAATGACTCTATTATCCCCCACAAAATCTTGCAGAAGTTTTCAAGTTTCATTTACATAAATTGTGTATTGTCATTTTCTGACCATTTGTGTTTCTTTATTACCATTTCACTTATAGGTACTTAATAAAAATAGTCTTAGGTAACGTTCAGCCTGCAGTTTTGACTGTTAAAATAATAGTGGTAAAAAGACAACTCTCTTTAGCATCATAAAGATTACATACAAGCATATTTCAGAGATAGCTGGGGTTGCATTCCAGACCACCACAATAAAGCAAACATAGCCATAAAGTGAGTCACACAATTTTTTTATTTTCCAATACATACAAAAGTCATGTCTATACTATACTGCCTATACTACACTTACGTCTAAAAAGTAATGTACACACCTTAATTAAAAAACACTTTATTGCTAAAAACTGCTAATGATCATTTGAGCCTTCAGCAAGTTTTGGTGGCTGCTGACTCATCAGGTTGGTGGTTGCCGAAAGTTGGTGTAGCTGTGGCAATTTTTAAAAGTAATACAACAATGAAGCTTGCTGCATCAATTGACTCTTCCTTTCACAAAAGATTTCTCAGTGGCATGTGATGCTGTTTGATAGCATTTTAGAACTTTTTTCAAAATTGGAGTTAATTTTCTCAAGCCCTGCCATTGCTTTACCAACTAACTTTATGTAATACTCTAAATCCATTGTCATTTCAACAATATTCACAGCATTTTCACCAGGAGTAGATTCCATCTCAAGAAACCACTTTCTTTATTCATCCATAGGGAAAGCAACTCTTCATCCATTCAGGTTTTATCATGAGATTGCAGCAATTCAGTCACATCTTCAGGCTCCACTTCTAGCTCTAGTTCTTTTGCTGTTTCCACCACATCTGCAGTGACTTCCTCTATGGAAGTCTTGAACCCTTTAAAGTCATCTATGAGGGTTGGAATAAACTTCTTCCAAACTCCTGTTAATGTTGATATTTTTGACCTCTTCTTATAAATTGTGAGTGTTCTTAATGGCATCTAGAATGGTGAATTATTTCCAGAAGGTTTTCAATCTACTTTGCTGAGATCCATCAGAGAAATCCCTATGTATGGCAGCTATAGCCTTTTAAAATGTATTTCATAAATAATGAGACTTAAAAGTCAAAATTACTCTTTGATCCAGGGGCTACAGAATAAATGTTGTGTTACCATCAGGTATGAAAACAACATTAATCTCCTTGGACATCTCCATCATAGTCCTTTGGTGACCAGGTGCATTGTCAATGGGCAGTAATATTTTGAAAGTAATTTTTTTTTCTGAGCTGTAGGTCTCAACAGCGGACTTAAAATATTCAGTAAACCATGATATAAACAAATGTACTGTCATCTAGGCTTTGTTATTCCATTTCTAGAGCACAGGCAGAGTAAATTTAGCCTAATTCTTAAGGGCCTAGGATTTTCCGAATGCTAAATGAGCATTGGCTTCAACTTAAAGTCACCACTTGCATTAGCCCGTAATAAGAGAGTCAGCCTGTCTTTTGAAGCTTCGAAGCCAGGCATTGATTTCTCCTCTCTAGCTAAGAAAGTCCTAAATGTCATCTTCTTTCTATAAGGCTTTTTTGTCCACATTGAAAATCTGTTGTTCAGTGGATCCACTTTCATCAAGGATCTTAGCTAGATCCTCTGGATAACTTCCTGTAGCTTTATATCAGCGCCTGCTGCTGTACCTTGTACTTTTATTTTATGAATATGACTTCTTTCCTTAAACCTTATGACACAACCTTTGTTAGCTTCAGACTTTTCTCCTGCAGCTTTCTCACCTCGCTCAGCCTTCATAGAATTGAAGACAGTTAATATGCTCCTCTAGATTAGACTTAGTCTTAAGAGAATGTTGTGACTGGTTTGTTCTTTTATCCACGCCACTAAAACTTTCTCCACATTACCAATAAGGCTGTTTTGCTTTCTTATCATTCATGTGTTCACTGGAGTAGCACTTTTAATTTCCTTCAAGAACTTTCCTCTTGCATTCACAATTTGACTGTTTGGTGTTTAGGCCTTGTGTTTGGCCTGTCTGAGTTTTTAATATGCCTTCTTACTAAGCTTAAACATTTCTATATTGTAATTTAAAGTGACAGATGTGTGACTCTTGTTTTCACTTGAGCACTTAAGACACCATTGCAGGGTTATTAATTGTCCTAATTGCAATATTGTTGTGTCTCAGGGACTAGGGAGGCCAAGGAGAGGGAGAAAGAAGGGGGAATGGCTGATTGATAAAGCAGACAGAACACACACAACATTCATTTATTAAGTTTGTTGTCTTATATGGGTGTGAGTCATGGCACCCCAAAAAAATTACAATTGTAACATCAAAGAACACTGACCACAGATCACCACAGGAGGTATGATAATAAAGAAAAAGTTGAAAATATAGTGAGAATAAACAAAATGTGACACAGAGACACAAAATGAGCACATGTTGTTGGAAAAATGATGTCAATGGATTTGCTCCACCCATGGTTGTCACAAACATTCAATTTGCAAAACATGCAATATCTGCAAAGCACAATAAAGCAAAGCAAATTAAATGCCTATAATGAAAATATTTGTTGTCATATTTCTACCCTTTGTGTAAAGAAAAATTGGCATTTGAGACATTAATGTTTTTTAATTCCTGCCTTCCAAATTGCAGAATCTCTGGAATAATACTCTTGGGTACAAAAATCTGAGCTTCAAAAAAATCAATCCTTTATGATCTTCAATATTCGACATCTGGCAAAGTACAAAAAACAAATTGCTTTCATTGCTTTACTGTCACTCCGGACTGACGTCACAGGACACCTGTGAAATCCACTTGCAGTGGTGAAGCCATATTTTCAGCTTCTCTCCCGTCTTCACAACCTACACTGTTCTGCTCTTTTTTTCTGTAGTCTGAGGTCCTTGAAATTCATCTTGACTTCTAATGCTCTTCGCTCCTAACTGGTTAGATGGGACATTTTTATTTCTGTCTAGAAAGCACGCCAACTTGGACAGCACATGGAGGAAGTTGCACAGGCAGGAAGATGAAGACCAAGCTGTCAGTGGGATGCAAAGAACACAGGTTCTCTCCCTCCTGGAGTCCAGTGAGGTTTTTGGCAGAGCCATGCAAGTCCACTGCGTCTGTCACACTTGTATACGTTGAGATGACTTCAGGCATTCACACACACTAGAAGGAGTAGTAGAGCCTTCAGGCTTTGAGGAGCATGATCTCCCTGGGAGATGGATGCTTACTGCACAGATTCTGTTTCTAGCAGCTTGCAGCTCATAGTAGAGCTGATGTTTGAGATTGAAAGCTCTGGAATCTTCCTCCTTGAAATGAAATTTCATGCCATGTCTCACTATTTGCTATCTCGTGTGTTCATCTGTGAAATGGGGATAAAAATAGGACCCCATTAAGATGAACACCTAGTTTAGATGTCACTGGTGTGGGAAGACAGTCTTTGCTCTGCGGAAGCCTCCACAACTGGTGTCTGAGTAAAGGGTGGAAGGGTGAGAAGAGGTGGTCGTTGCATGGCTCTGCCTGTAGCAGCTACAATGGAGAAAAATTATGTCCTGTATGCCAGAAAAGCTTTAAACAAGTCCCTTATTATAAATGAGCAAGGTAACCAAGACTCAGAAAGATTAATTAACTTTATATTAGCTAAATAGCTAGGGAGGATACTGGCTTCCTAATCAATATCCCTTCGATGATGGTGCAGTAATGTATTATGGAATAATTACAGACAAGCATCTTTTGTCTCAGACTGGAGCAGAATATTCCCCAGGCACTTGTAGTGTTGAGCCACTCTTTCAAACCTTAGTACATACATAAGGCATCTTTCTGGATTGTCCATCGCATTCCATGGTGAGTTATTTTATTTTATTTTATTTTTTGGCTTTGAATGATCTTTTTTTTTTCTTTATTGAAGTATACTTTACATAGCATGCCTTTAGTCCATTTTAAGTGCACAAGTAAATGATTTTTAGTGAATTTACCAAGAGGTACAGTTAATCACATAAATCAGTTTTAGAGGAATTCCTTCCCCCTATTGAGACCCCTAGTTCCGCTCCCCAACTACTTTTCAAGCATGTCCCACCCCTGAGTTGGGTTGTTTGTTAATTGCAGTAAAAGGCAATCTAACAAATACTATTTTTCAAATACTTTTACTAGAGATCTCATCCCACACCCCACAATGAAAATATATCTGTATGTACATGAAAAAAATCAACAGGAATGTTGGGTGTGCTTTCCAGAAATGCTGTTATAAGGCGAGAAAGCAATTATTCTCTAACAAGTGCTGTCCAACAGAACTTACTTCAATTATGTAAATATTCTATGTCTGCAATATCCAATATGATAGCCACTGGATATATGGGGCTATTGTGCCCTTAAAATATGGCTAGTGTGGCTGAGAAGCTGAATTTTTAACTATATTTAATTATAATAATTTTAATTTGGCTAAATTTAGCTAGTGGATTCAATATTGGACAGCACAGATCTAAACCGACAGATTGGTAATAGCCATGAATCCATATTTGAAAGTCCTTATCCATAACAATTCATTATGTCCTGCAATGTCTATAAGAATGATTTCCTGAGTTCAAGAATCTAGCAATAAACATGAATAGTATTTTTTTGAAATTTCAATTTTCTAGACACAAATTTATAAATTAATAATGGTACATGTTTTCATTAATTTCAGCCTATACTTTATAGTCTTAATAGCATTTTGGGGCTTTATGGAGATACATTATGAAATGTATTAAAATATAACCATATGCTAGGCACTACACTAATAAATGTATAGAATTTATAAAACCTAGAGGATTACAATGAAAACTTAAAAATCACTAGAAGGTGTGAGCTCTTTAGGAAGATAGGCTCTCAAGCCAAATTTCCTAGAATTAACAATTATTTGCTTATATGTAATTCTCGATCAAAAAAAACACAACTAATGAAAGGGGGTAAAAAATTATTATGAATGTCTAGATTAGAAAATAACCACCAGTGACGTTCAATTGACATGTGTTACATGCAAAATGCAATGATATGATTTAAGTTGGCAATAAAAATCTATATAATTTAAGGGAGGGCACTGGTATGAATTAGAGAAAGTGAATTTTTAATGTAATTTTGACTTTAAAATACAAGCTATTTAGTAACTAAAATCACAGCTATTAAAACTAGAATTTATTTACTTATTCAAAATGATGACTTGAAAATTTTAGCAAAATGGTTGTGATAGATTATATATTCTTAATTTTAGCTCAGCAATTGTTTATATGCAATCAGATGCTTCCAGAGTGCTGACATATGCTTAAATATGTAGTTTTCAAACCCATTTGTTGGGTTTTTATTTCCTTTTCTATTAAGAAAGATATTAATTGAGGTGATGCATAAGTCTTGTTTTTATTCAAACTATCACAGAAAGGCGAACTAGTGAAATTTTTGTCAATAATGCCTTAACGTAAAAGGTGCTGATTAGAATCATCACTGAGAGAACTTTTCTAACTCATGTCCCAGCTCCACACCTGAACAACTCTATCATAATTATCTGGGGCTGGTGCCCAGACATTGGTACTTTTTAAAACTCTGCAGCCAGGTGATTCTAATGAACATCAGGCTTGAGAATGATTGTGCTGGTTTTTCAGGACTCAGCCATGATTTTTACTCCAGCCTTTGGGTGCTCACAAGTAGCAAATGTTTGGAAAGGTGGGTACAGGCATCATGGCGTATCAGGGCTAACATGAATCGATGCACAGAGATAATATGGAGGTGAAAGTTCATGATGCATGAAAATGTCTTTGCTTATTTATTCGTAAACTAATTATACCATATAATTCATAAATGATCGCAACAGAAATTTTGACCTGTTACAATTTGGGACTTTTAAATATAATTTTACTTTTGAATAACATATTTATCAATCATCAGACAATAGCGGTATTACTATAATTAATCCTATTGATGTAAGAACTAATATTAGCCTCAATTGACAAATGGAGAAACAAAGATTTACCTGGGTTAAAAGGCAAGCAAAAAAGGTGGGAAAGGGGGAACTAAGGTGATTTGGGCCTGGGGTCTACTTCGCCATCATGCTACACTGCTCATACTAAGATTTATTTTTTAGAGATGAATTTTGTATCTGTTACTCATTTCATTTATGGCACTGATTATAAGTATGGTAAAATATAAGAAAGAAGAAGGTCATTTGGTGGGATATTATAAAGAGATTTTCATTAATAGATAATTTTACTTTTTCTTCTCACTGAAATGAAAATTACAGATGTTACTTTTGAGACAACTATTCTTAGCATGAGGTTTACTTTAGGATAGAATTCACGGTATCTTTGAGACTCATTTCCCTCAAACATATGCAAACAATTTAAAATGAATGACCAGATATTTAAAAAATATACAGTATATCATTAAATGCAGGAATCAGAAAACATGATATATTCTAAGTCAAAAATAAAGACAGACATGCTTTAAAATAGAAAAGCAATATAGATTTTTTTAAAAGAAAAGTTTGAATAGTGCATGTACAAACATATGTACAAGTATTTTTGTTGCATGGAACTAATGAATAGGCCTTAGGAAACACACTAGTATTTTTCAAACCCCAATGTTTATAACATGTATCAAAGCTCAATGAATGCCCTGTGGAATACAAGTTTTTAAAATAGAATCCCAATAGAAAAAATGTCCCCCAAATGTGTAAGACTTTACCATCACTGTTTTCTCTGTCTCATCATCTTTACCACCATTGCCTCCTCTAGTATTATCCTTCAGTTCCCATACTAAATTTCTGAATGTGTACCTCAGCATCCATGAAGGTGGTTAATCCCTACTGCCCTCCTGCACCTGACTGCCTCAATAAGTAGATCCTCTTTCCTCCAAGTCCTGGTCATCCCTTACCAGACTCAGCTGCAAAGCCTGACACTAGATAGTGGTCTTGTGTCTGTAAATCTTAGGCACTAATATGGTAGTTCCATTGGAGAATGATGTGAGGCAAGAGTACAGTAGAATCATATAAAGAGTTTGGTTTTTTTCCCTAAAACTAATGTGTCCATCCTCCTCTCTACAGCACCATCTCTCCCAACAATGGGTATGCTGAAATCTTGGGTCACATGAAAAGCCAAGGGGAACAGGCCATGCATATTTTTTCAAAAATTTCTACTCACTGTGATAGTTATCTCTGCGATCTGGTCTTAGAGGCCAAAGTTTTAAACAACAACCTCACAACAAATATCTTGTAGGTAGGAAGAACCTACCTACAAAATTTTCCTTTCAACAACTAGAAATGAAAGAAAATTTTCTACTCTTCTACAAAATTAAACATATGTTAACATTTATTTTCTGACTCAGTGGAATGTGAGAAACAATATTGTTTTCCTAAATGATTCTGTGAGAGAAACAAAAATGTGTCATTGTTTTCAAAGTCTTGATATGTTTATTCTACCATTCATATAGCTCAGCAACAGTTTAATTATTAGTAGTCTTCAACTATTAAGAGCAAAATTAAAGTTCAAAAATGCAGAAGAAATTCATTTGCACTTTGACAACAAAATTCAAAGTTGTAACGGTAACATAATAAACATAATAAAGAAATTGCACTGCTGGATAAAAAAGATTCTTGTGACAAATACATTGTGGCAACCCTCAAATCAATCTTCCTGATTAAATGCTTCCAAAGTGGATGAAGAAGCTCATAGATGTCATCACAAACCAAGGGCAACTATTAAGATACAATGATTGGAAGACTGTTTAAATTATCTCAAGTAAGAATGGGTAATGTTGACACTCCAAGATCACTCCATTTATATGGCAATAGAAGCTCTCTCTCAACTTCAATAATTTTGCCACTCTGTAGTGTCTGGCACAGTGCCTGGCACATGCTAGACACCCAGTAAATATTTCTTGAGTGTGTAAGTTATATAACTTAATTATCAATCAAGCATAAGAAAATGGTACAAAAAATGCAAACACTTTCTCAATCAGCAATATCAGAATTAAGATTATAAAAATGTCATCTTCTATTAAATCTGCTCTTGTTGAGACAGTCTATTAATTTAATTTGAATCATTTTGCTTTAGTCATAAATCAGAATGTAATCATTTTACATTTTGTCAGCTTGGGCACACTTTTTCTCCAACATGCCTGGCTCACTCCTGCCCCAGGACTTTTCCACTTGCTTATTCGCTTTGCCTCAGTTATCTCCAAGGTTTATTTCCACTGTCATTTAGGGCTCTTCTTAAGTATCACCTCATGAGAAGGGCCTTCCCTGACATACTATAACACACACGTTTCACTCCCTAAATCTACCCCATGCTTTCTTTTCCTCTTTATCATTTCACACCATCCGACATGACATACATATTTTTTTTTCCTTTTTTTTTTATTGGGGGAAAACTACAAAGCACATACATATTTTTAAATTGCCTGTTTCCTCCCACTAGAAACGTAAGCTCAGTAAGAGAGAGAGTTAGTGCACTGACATATCCTCAGTATCTAAAAACAGTGCTGGGAACACAGTACACAATAATTGTTAGTCAGATGGATGGATGAAGGAATAAACTTAATTTTTCTAATTATCATCATTTGTCTTTGTGAGAAAGCATTGTTCCAAAAATGCTACTCTCGCATTTCCATGAATTCCAGAGATTTGGCGTTCCTGTTTATAATTTAAACTATAAGAATCGCATACTTTATATTATTAGAATAAGGGATGCCCACATTTAGCTGCAGTAGTCCACAGTATTTTCATTATTTGCAGAAAAATATGTCATGGCCACACCCACTTGCAACCAAATGTAAGGTTATCATATGTTATTAATTAATGCTTCTTATTAGGCCCAATACTCATATATTATCTCTATTATATATTCTTGCACCAGAATCTTGTTATTTTATTCATCACACTTGGGGTGATGCCAATATTTGTGGACTGAATGAAACATCACCAGCATCATTTTTGAAATATCTAAGAAAGTAATTAAGATGATTGGCCCATTTTAATTGATAGAAAAATAGGAACACAAGATTACTCAAGGAGAGGTCTACAAAGGAGTATAGATTTATACTATTTTATAATTGTTACAGTTAGATGAATGCTTCTCAAACTTAAATGTGTTTAGGAATCACCTGGGATAGTGTAAAATTGCAAATTTTGATTCTGTAGATCAGAGTGAAGACGAGATTCAGCATTTTTAACAAGATTTCAGATGCTGCTGATGCTGCTGGTGCTTGGACCACCTTAATCTGCAAGGAATTATTACTTTAAAATTTGAAAGAAGTAAAAAAATATCAACAGATTTATTAAATTGTGAGATAAAATCACAAGTAGGAGTTTGAGATTATACATCTTCAAAATGTTCACTGCAACAAGTTCAATTCAAAGATTGGAACTACCTGAAGAGTTTAATTCAGTTGTTCATCCATTCATTCATATATTCACATATGTGATATGTTAGTCATTTCACTTGGTAGAAAACAACACACCCATTTGTTCAGCACCTCATTTGCTCTATCCACTCTCACATATGCTATCTCACTTCAAGATTGGAACAGACACTTGGAAAAAAAAATAAGATGAGCCAGATTTGTTAGACATATTTTTCTCTCCAGTCAAAGTGTTGATGGTGATTCACAATTATTTCCCCATGTTATGGCTTATGTTTCTACCCAGATACCATTCATATCTCTTTTCCTGCTGATATAAACCAGAACACAACTTCACTTGGCCTTCTTACTGACTTGCTTTCATTTTTCGCCCTTACCATCACAAGGGTTTTAGTTTCTATCTGCATGTCCTAACCACAGTTATCAGAGAAGTTGATGGAACTTGCTGTGCTTATCTTTATGAGTCCTTGTAGAAATGTCAGTAAATCTCTTTTTCTCTCTGCAGGTAGCATTTTTCAATCAAATTAATTAGTTTATTCATAGAGAAGGAAATCTTCTGTTGTCCCTATGCCAGTTGTCTTCTTGTACTTCCACAGTTGGAAGTTTTGTCTTTTTCTTTTCTCCCCCTCACCTCCTACCACCCCAAGGGTATTCCACAGAGTAAAACAAAATAAAAGAAAACAAAACAAAAATATTTTAGCTTAATCTTCTTAAGCGTTTCTAACTTAGGCATATCAACATTGTCTTGTTTTAATTATTTTATTTTAATTATGAAACCAGTGGCACTTAGTGCTGTCATTTCAATCTCATAAACATTGTTAAAGATTTGTAATTGACTGATACCAGCTCAGTGGTGCCAAACTAGTTCATGCCTAAAGATGTCCTAACAAATCTCTTTATTATATTAGCTTTCACTTTGTAAATTCATGTTCATGAAAGTATCAGAATTAGAAAGGAAAGAAATTTGAAAGGAAATAATTATATGAGAGTAGAATGAAAAAGGAGTTAGAAAGAAGGAAGAAGAAACTGTTTTATGAAGCAGTAAAGTGAGGATCATAGTGAGAAAGTACATTACCTGAGCTCACATAAATGTTTGAGACAGTGAGACCTTATCCCTTAGACAAATTGGAATAGATTTTGTAAGGTGGAAATGAAGGCATGTTGTAATTTCTATATTTTTTAAATTTCTTGTTTTGTTTAATAGTTGTTAATGGGATAAATAGTATTTCCTAGATGCAACTTGTATATAAAGGTAGTGTCTGTATGCACAAGGCAAGGGTGTTTATTTCCAAAGTAAAAGGAATTTTGACTATTAAAAAGGCAAACAAGGAACTAAAATATAATAAAGAAGAATTGGTTTTAAAATTAACTACTTGGCTAAGGTACTGGAGTACACTCTGATCACAACCACCAGCTGGTCTGAGACACTAGCTTCTCTTTCCTGGATAATTGTGCTGGTCAAATAGTGATACAGTCCTCTTCTCTTCCAGTGGCCTTATTGAAAGATTTTCTTGCCTTGTCTATCCCCCACTCAAAACCTTCTGATGGCTTTTTCTTGCACATGGTCTGACACTAAAAGCCTTTATTTTTACCTCCACTGACACTGCCATATGTGATCAGAGCCCTGCCTATATTTCAACCCCATTTCTTACTTCAGCTACCTAACCTTCCAATCTGCAACTCTCCAGTCCTGCTGGCCATTTAGTTCCTCCACCAAGTCAAACTGTCCTCCTTGTTTTAGGGCCTTTGCATTGCTGTTCCCACTGCCTGAAATGCCCTTCCTCCTGATCTGCAAATGGCGGTTCCTTCTTGTCATCCAAATCTCAAACTGAATGGGACCATCCTTGAACGTCCTTCCTGGATCACAAAGTCTAAAGTAGCCCCTCAAAAATTCTCTATCACATTACGTTTTAATCTGTTCAGAAAATACATTCCTATCTAATCTGATATTTTTCTTGTGTTCTTTTTTTATTGGCTGTCAGCATCTGTAGAATATAAGGTTCATGAGATCTGATGCTATACCTCTTACGATCATTACTGTGTTCCCAGTGCTTTGAACTGTATCTGATAACTTGAGGCACTTAATTAACATTTGTTCATATTTGTAAATAAAGATATATACAATCTCAATCACAATAAATATATATCAAATATAGTTTGATGGTTTCTAGTAAATATAATGGTAGATGATACTTATAATTGCTAAGTGTAAGTATTCATAGATTTTAGTATGAGCTTATCTATATGTACAAGAAATTTTTCACTTTTGTTATAAGATACCAACTTAAGAATTCTAGCATGGCTTGGGGGTATAAATAATATGCCTATACAAATGTCAGTTATCATTTCTCATCACAAAACCTAGGCTTAGACAGAGATGATGGCTTCTGACTGGATGTATCCAAACCCTGTCTTTGGGAAGAAGATAAAAAGCAGGAACTAATCCATTTTTATTTACTAGCAATTGACTGCTCCAAAGTTATCATAGTTTGACAAAAATAAGAAATGCTCCAAATTTAAGCCAATCATCAATATAATCATGAAAATGGAAACTGAACAGGTTGCAATTTATTTAAGACATTAAATAAAACCTAGAATTACTACTTTTTAAGTACTGACAACATTTTTTCATCATAATCAGCTTTTGGTTTCCTTCCATAAAATCTGTCAAAAATCAGGTCCAGCAAAGTTTGCATAACAGCTTATCTTATTTAGAATTTGATAGGTTTTATGCATGGACACACACAAAGTTAGTGAAAGTGGTATGGAAGACTCACCGTTATTTATAAATGCTCATAATATTTTTGTATTTACTTTTCTTAAATAACACTGTGTGTAATTGTTTTTCAAGAAATTATCCAGAAAAGACCATTGCTATAAGTGGTTCCATATAATGTCTCATTTTAAAAACTCCATAAGATGTTTTAGCAAAAAGTTATGACAGCCAAAAGTTTGTCCTTTCCTTCTTGATAATCATTCTAAACATAACATAAACCAAAGTCCCCAAATCTTCCGTAAGGACAAACTAATTTTTATGTCAATTTTAGCTAAGTAGTAATGTTGTCATTTTAGCATCCCCATCCTTCAGTGGGATGAGGGTAAGGAAATCAAGTTTACACACACACAAGTATGTGTATGTATACATTGTTTGCCATCTGTCATTTAATGGTAGATATTTCTTTAATAAGAGGATTTTTTGAATGAACATTGAAATATTGTAATAAAAGAAAAAAGACTTGAACTTTTTTATGATGCTTCAAGTGAGGCATGAAAGGCTTGAATTTTAATTCCAGATTGAATTCATACGTTCTTGCAACTCAATATCAAACTGCAATTAAGTAATTGGTTAGTATGAATAGTTAATGCCATATTGTTAGTCCTATTGAAATAGGGGGATGCAGGAACAATAAGGTTATTTAGCCTCTGGAAGGGGATGGAAAATAGAGTGCACAAAGGAGAAGACAGTGGTGCTATTATGGAGAGGTCAGTAAAAGAGGAGACTGGATTTTCAAAACTTTCTAATTTTGTTTGAGGTTGCTCTAGTTAAGTTTCATAGATCACTGCAAATAGAAGGTGTAATCTGAAGAATATTGGCATATCGCCACTAGTAGGCAGCTTGTATCTTATGATTTATGATGATAAATGGGTGGAGTAAATTAGTTGACCTGTGAGCATTGGTGAGGGCCAGATTCAATAGTAATAACATAATTATTATAACTCTCACCTCTAGGGTTACTTACAATCATCTCAATAATCACAGAAGGGTGAAAATGCCAATATGCGTAGACTGGTATCTCCTGGCTTGGAATACACATATATCTTATATGTACCTTATTTATTCTTTCAAAAGACATGAACTTAAAAATGTGTTTTTCCCCTCCCTATTGTCAAACTATAATTTAGAACTGTAATAGCAATCCTTCTAGCATATCTAATGAGTTTTTTTTGGTACGATTTTAAAGCTTTTAATCTTCATAAATAATAACTAAGTAAACTTAAGGCACTTGGACAATTTCTTTAGCTTAATGTATTCAAATCCATAGTTGGCACTTCATTTCTTTTCATTTAAAATAAATCTATCTTGTCTTAGTAGTCTCTACATGAATACACATACCTAACAATATAAATCAAAGCAACACATCCAGAATGTGAGATCTGCTTGTTACCCTTATAAAAAATACACCATTTTCAGAAAGGTCTCAAAAACTCTTTTTTGATTGTCAATATATATATTCCTAAAATAATTCATAGCCATACTATATTTAAATAAGGATTTCTAAAAACTGTTGGGTAACTTTTTTTTTTTCCAAGAGGATTTCCATAAACAGATGAGTAACTCTTTAATATTTTTGAGGGCTTTTTGTTTAGAAGAGAAGTTTCCTGTCCACTGTAGCTAATAGGTGATTTATGTACACAGTTTCCTATGCATGCTTCCATGCCTTCTATACTCACATTGTAAATTTCAGAGAAAAACTGGAAAACATTAACTATGAAAAAATTTTGGCAATTCTGTATCTGTAGATAACAGTCTACCTATACAACATCTCTACTTCAGTTACAAAAGTGAAAACTAAAATGTTATTGACATGAAAATCCAACCAGAGTGTCCCCTGAAGAAAAAGCTACATGCCTTAGTAACAAACTGAGAATCCTGTCTTAACCATTAATCTACACCAAAATAATAGTACAATTCTAAAACTGGCTATTTTATTAATTAGAAATAAATAGACTTACTTGCTTTGTTTTTCCATGCTAGCTACCCTGAGGCATTCCCATCTTGAATTCAGGAGATTCATTTGTTCTTGTACTTCAGCTTCTTCATCTTCTGATAATTTCCCTGTTCCAATTAGTTGACTTCCCAATTGTAGAATGTGGCCAACCCGTCCCTGGTGGGCTGTCAAATCCATCATGTATCCCTGACAAAGAAAAATGAACAACCATAATTAGAACTTTAGGTAAATCATTTTGGTTTTGGATTCTATTTATTTTTTGCAGTTTTAAACTTGTAGCCTATTTAGATTTATATTGCCAGTAAAAGTGTTTTAATTTTTGTTTAAGAAAACTCAATATCATTTTTAAGACAACTTCATTGAAGTATAATTTATATACCATGCCATTACACCATTTTAAATGTACAATTAAATGATTGTTAGTAAATTTACCAAGTTGTACAGCTATTCACATAAATCAGTTTTAGAGGATTTCCTTCCCCCTGTTGAGACCCCTAATACCCTTCCACAACTACATTTCAAGCATGCCCCTCCCCTCTACAATGCTCACTGCATCCCTCAGATGTGGGTCTACCCCCAAAACCCCGACTCCCTGGTGAACACCACCACCATTTGAGCACCAGTCAACAGAAATGAACAGAAACTTTCCCAAAGAAGACAGAATAATGGCCAGCAAACATATAAAAAAAAGTTCGACATCTCTAATCATTAGAGAAATGCAAATCAAAACGGCAATAATATACCACCTAACCCAAGTGAGATTGGCCTCTATCAAAAAATCCCAAAACAACAAATGTTGGCGAGGATGTGGAGAGACAGTAATACTCCTACACTGCTGGTGGGACTGCAAACTAATGCAACCTCTGTGGAAAAGAATTTGCAGATTCCTCAAAGAGCTAAAAATAGAAATACCATTCAATACCATTTTTAATATGAATTAGGGAAAATTATCTTAGGTCACCTTCTGCAGAAGCAGACCCTGAGATAAGGATTTCAGTGCAATTAATTTATTAAGGAAGAGCTCTCAGGAGGATCTACAAGAAAGTTAAAATAGCAGGAAAGAGAGAAAGGAGGGAAGCCAAACAAGTGTGTTATCTCAGGAAAACTCCCCCATTGAGGGTAGTTCAGCCCAATACCATACAGGTAGTCGGGAATGTAAATTATGCCTCGGTATTACCTTGACACAAGAGAAGGAAGCTAGACTTTCATATTCCTGTATAGTCGTCGGCAAACACCTTCCAGGGCTGTTCTCTAAAGGAGAACTTCAAAATCTGGCTTTTGAAATCCCAAGCACATAGACAATTGTTTCCATCTCAAAATAAAAAATAAATTTCCAAAATACAAAGATGTAATAGAGAATTGAGAAAACAAATACTTGCCTATTACGACAAGTCATGTGTTTAGTTTCATAAATCAATGTTTTGATTTACCTCATGAGTATGAAATTGTTCTTTCACTTCTTCTACATCATTAGAAATCTCTCCTTGTGCTTGCAGTGTGTCCTCAGCAGAAAGAAGCCATGAGAGTACTTCTTCTAAAGCTGTTTGGTAACGGTCCAGATTTACTTCAGTCTCCATCAATGAACTGCCAAATGACTTGTCTTCAGGAGCTTCCAAATGCTAAACAATAAAATAAATTGGGTGTTTTACAATTAGTGTCTTTGCAGACTGTTCCAGTACATTAAATGATAAATCGAATGAAATATTTAAAATTCTAGAAACGTCCACTTGCATTATTAGAGACGTGAACAGCAGACACATGCAATAGTGAGGCTGCATTTTAACATCCCCACAAATACACACATAAATTCTCAAACAGCAGTCCAAATCCACACCAAATTAATATTTCATTAAAGCTCTTCTGGAATACTATAAAGAGTGAATTAATACATCATCTTTTCATGTTGCATTTAAATGAAATCCATCCATAGGTTAACTTTTTTCAATTCATATTTATAATCCTTTACATACACATTATTGGAATCATATTTATATACTTTCACAATGGCATGAAAGAAAACATCTCTTCCTGAGGACCCTAGGTAAGAAAATATTTCCGAAAGTTTACAGACAGACCAGTAAAGGTATCAGTAAGACAATAGTGTGAGGGGAGAAAGTAACATTTAAAATTCCTAACAGTATAATGAAATATATGAATTAGTCTTTACTTACAGAAGGCCGTGGTTTAAACAAGACATTATCTTACAGGAAGTAAATTGTAAAGTATTTTCTACCCAATTTAATTAGCAGGATACTGATATTCCAAATGGTTGTCTTGGAATTTCTACTATGACCCTAAAGCTAAGTGCCCATAACACTAGAGCGAAGATCCCAGCCACCTACGAAGGAATTGCTAAGAGGTGATCACAAAATTGATTTCACCACTCTTAGATTATTATCTAGTTCAAAGGCGTATAAGAGGAAACAAAGGGTGTGATCTTTTCATCAAATGATGCACTCTTCTGTAAAGAATGAATATGGTACTTTGATGGGGATTGCATTTATTCTGTACATCACTTTAGGTAATATAGACATTTTAACAATATTGATTCTACCAATCCGTGATCAAGGCAGATTTTTCCATCTTTTTCCATCTTCTACAATTTCTTTTTTTTTTTTTAGTGTTTCATAATTATCCTTGTATAAGTCTTTCATATCTTTTTGTTAAATTTATTCCTAGATATTTAATTTTTGGAGGGGGCTATAGTATAAGGTACTTCGTTTTTGATTTGAGTTTCAGCTTGACTGTTTTTAAATTTCCTTTAATTTTCTTTGTAATCTCTTCCTTGAACCACTCGTCATTCAGGAGCATATTGTTTAATTTCCATGTGTTGGTATAGTTTCCAATGTTCCTCTTGTTATTGATTCCTAGTTTTATATTATTATGGTCAGAGAAAATACTTGATGTGATTTCAGTTTTTAAACATTTTTTAAGATTTATTTTGTGACCTAACATATAGTCTATCCTTGAGAATGATCCATGAACTAAGGAGAACGTGTATTCTGCAACTGTTGGATGAAATGTTATATACATATCTATTAGATCCATTTGGTCCAATTAAGTCCAACATTTCATTTTTGTTTTCTGTCTAGATGATCTGCCCCATACTGAAAGTGGGACAATTATTATTGCACTGGGGTCTATCTGTTTCTTTAACTGTGATAATATTAACTTTATATATTTGGGTGCTCCAGTGTTTGGTGCATATGTATATATAGAATTGTCATATCTTCTTGCTGAAATGACCTCTTTCTCATTATATAACGACTCCTTTGTCTCTTTTTACAATTTTTGTCTTGAAATCTATTTTGTGTGATAGAAGTATAGCTACTCCTGCTCCTTTTTCGTTTCCATTTGCATGGAATATCTTTTTTCATCCCTTTATTTTCAATCTATATGTGTCTTTCTAGGTGAAGTGAGTTTCTTGTAGACAACACATAGCAGAGTTTTGTTTTTCTGATCCATTCAGCCAGTCTGTGTCTTTTGATTGGAGATGTTAGTCCATTTACATTCAATGTTATTATTGATAGATAAGGACTTAGTACTGCCATATTGTTGATTTGTGGTTGTTTTGTGGTCCTCTCTTTCTTCCTCCCTGTCTTCCTTTGTTTAAAATGATTTTTGCTGGTAATGTGTTTTAATTTCTTGCTTTTTGTCCTTTGTGTATGTGTGGTAGGTTTTTTGATTTGAGATTACCATGAGGTTTAAAGAAAACATTTTATAACCAATTATTTTAAACCTATGACAATTTAACTCTGCTTACAAACAAATAAATAAGCAATGAGAAATCTAAAATAAATTCTACACTTTAACTCCATTCCCCTGCTTTTTAACTTTTTGTTATTTCCATTTATATCTTCTTATACTATCTCTCAAAAAGTTGTTATAGTTATTATTTTTGATAGGTTTGATTTTTTAGTCTTTCTACTCAAGATTTAAGTGGTTTATACATCACAATGATAGCAATAGAGTATTCTGTATTTGTGTACTTATTGTTGTCAGTGAGTTTTATACCTTCAGGTGACTTCTTACTGCTCATTAACATTCTTTTATTTCAGATTGAAGAACTCCTTTTAGCATCTCTTGTAGGGTAGGTCTGGTGTTGATGAAATCCCTCAGCTTATGTTTGTCTAGGAAAGTCTTTATTTCTTCTTCATGTTTGAAGTATGTTTTTGTAGGATATAATATTCTAGGGTTAAGGTTGTTTTCCTTGAGTTTCACTGATTTTCTCTATTGATTTCCTATTTTCAATTTTATTGATTCTGCTGTGATTTTTATAAGCTTTTCTTCTGCTTGCTTTACATTTAGGTACCCTTCTTTCACTAGTTTCCTAAAATGGAAGCATAAATTATTCATTTAACATCTTCCTTCTTTTCTAATGTATGCATTTAATGCTATGAAGTTCCCTCAATGAACTGTGTTCACTGTATCTCGCTAATTTTGATAAGTTCCATTTTATTTTTCTTTTTAATTTAGTTCAAAAATAATCTTTAATTTCTCTTGAGATTTCTTCAACTCACATGTTATTTATAATCATGTTGTCTGATCTCTAAATATTCTGGGACTTTCCAGCTACCTTTTTGTTATTGATTTATAATTAAATTATATTGTGCTTTGAGAACAAACTTTGTACAATTTCCATTGTTTTACATTTGTTCAAGTACTCTCATGGCCCACAGTGTTGTCTATTTTGTTGAATGTTCCAAATTTGAGAAAAAAAGTATATTGCTCTGCTATTGGATGACATATTCTACAAATGTCAATTAGATCCAGTTGATTGATGGTGCTATTCAGTTCAACTATATCCTTACTGATTTTCTGGTTCCTAGAAAGAAGCAAAGTGTTGAAATCTCCAGCTATAATAGTGAATTTGTCTATTTTTCTTTGCAACTTGCAGTTTTTGGCTTATGTATTTTGATGTTATGGAGCCCTGTTAGTGTAATAGTAAGGTGTGAGAAAGGGAAATGTTTTATAATCGTATGGTGAAATCTCATTCTTTGAATGGGCCTAGGTCCTTTGGACGTGACCTTCAGAAGCGTTTCTTAGCCATTCCTTTCCTCCCCTGAGGTGACACAAGAAGGCTAGAGGTAGCTGGAGTTGGCTAATTGCCTATCCCTAAGTCAGATAAGGGTCTAGTAAAGTCCTTTCCCGTGAACAGTAGGCCTTCTCTATAGAGAATACTGTGCATACTTCAAAATAGATACTTTTCTCCTCCTACCAAAAACATGGGAGGATTTTTTTTTTAATCTTCACGGTGAGAACCTGGTGGGATTCCTGGATGTAAAAACCACAAAAGTATGGGGACTCCCTAAGACTGGAACCCCATGAGTTTCTCACCCTCAAACTAGTCCACATTCAACCTCCATCAATTCATCAAGATGGCCATGTAAGTGTTCCTATTAGTTTATGGATCCAGTGGCTTCTGCTCCAGGAAGGCAGATATCAGAAACTGTGCTTTTCTGTCTTCATCTTTCTCTCCAGATTTCACAGTGACCATTTTCCCTGTCACCTCAATTATCTGATGAGGTCACAGTTTTCTCTGTGACCTCAATTATTATAACCAAGGAAAGTTATTGGTTTTCAGTTTGTTCAGCACTTTTCTTCCTGTGAGGATAAGAGTGACAGCTTCCAGGCTTTTTATATGTCAAAGCTGAAATGCCCTGTCTCTATGTATTTTTTAAAGTCAAGTCAACTACTCTGAGGTGAACTCACTTGTGACTCAGATCAGAAGGATTATTTTATATTTCCTATAGGCAGAGTGGAGTTGTGAAAATCATGGGGAAATGTGAGACATTGCGTCCCTCAGTCAGGAGGTGCTTGTGGACTTGTCGCTTTTTTAGGCTGGATGGTTCAGAAAAATTGTTCAAGATAAAAATGTAGGTTAATGTTTTGTGGATGAGAGTCCCCACAGGTGGGTCCAAGCAGGCATGGCACAGAAGGTTGACATAAGTGGAACAGCTTAATAAAATTGAAAACTATTTATGCAAAAGAAATTTTGACTTATCAGTTGCCATAACATTAATAATGCTTTTAAAAGATCTCTGAAAATAAGTTTTCAACGTTGCACATGAAAGGGAATAGCATGCTTCTAGAGATGAGTTAATTGAACACTGACAGTTAATAAGCCAGTGATTATAAGGAATGAGTAGGCTCAGAAAAATACAATTAGTAACATCATCTGGTAAGTCAGTACCAGGAACAGGGCACTGTCAATGTACTTGAAAAATTAGTCATTAGGCAAAGATATCTGAAATCTTTATGGCTCATGAGAAAAAGAGTAAGGATGTTTGTATATTGTATAACATATTCAGTTAGATTGATTTATTGTTTCATAAAGTATTTGACGCAAAGACAACAGGAGGACAGATTCTTAAGTGTTTAAATCAGGTTTTAACACACCATCAAATAAACTGGCAAAAATATAGAGACATCTGTATTGATGATGAAAAAGTAATGGCAGAAAAACACAGGAATAGCAGAAAATCTGTTGCCAAAGTAAGTTCAAACATTCACTGTGTTTCATAGACAGGTACTGGCTGTTAAGAAAATGTAACATCATTGGAAATAATTCTAAAGAAAGTCAAATTGGCACTTTATTCTTATACAGTCTCTCTGTTACAGAATTATCAGAGTGAAGTATAATGACATGAACAGGAAAATCAGACTCCACAACAGTCTTCACAAAGACTCTTCTTTCTGCTATCCACCCCTGTGTATGAGGACACGGCTTCCTCCTTTAAACACAGATAGCAAGTTTACAAGGGTGCTGTTTCTCTGCATGGTAATGTATGGCTGGTGGTTTTTCTTTGTGAGTCTAGGAAGGGGGAGCCTGACAGCTTTCCTAGTAGTGAGACACATTTTCTTGGACTTCTGTAGGTCTAGAAGGGTGAACCTCTCCTGTGTGTGTCTGGCTGGAGTCATGGTGGCTAAACACCATAGGCTTCCATGCTGCTAACTCCCCTCTGACCATGAGGTGGAACCAGAAATACAAGAAGGGGAAAGCAAAAGAAAGGAGGTATTCCACTTCTGAAAAGGGGTGTGTTACTCTCCCTGGCTTATCTTGTCAGAAGCAGGCACTGGCTTGAGTCAAGAACCTTTGAATCCATTTATTCATTCATATATTTGTTTATTTCAGTGCAAGAAATGGAGTCTCTACTCTCTGCAATGCACAATCGATCTCAGGTGCTCAGATCCTCCTGTGAAAGCACTCGTCATGAATCCAAGAACACTTATAGTCCGTGAGCCACAGCTTAACGATTTGTCTTAATTTTATCAGTGACAGGAAGAGAGTCCTAGAATTTCTTATTATATTGAATTTCTTTAAGAATAAGTCAAAAGTTGGCCAGGCGCGGTGGCTCACGCCTGTAATCCCAGCACTCTGGGAGGCCGAGGCGGGAGGATCGCTCAAGGTCGGGAGTTCGAAACCAGCCTGAGCAAGAGCGAGACCCTGTCTCTACTAAAAATATAAAGAAATTAATTGGCCAACTAAAAATATATAGAAAAAATTAGGCAGGCATGGTGGCGCATGCCTGTAGTCCCAGCTACTTGGGAGGCTGAGACAGGAGGATCGCTTGAGCCCAGGAGTTTGAGGTTGCTGTGAGCTAGGCTGATGCCACAGCACTCTAGCCCAGGCAACAGAGTGAGACTCTGTCTAAAAAAAAAAAAAAAAA